>JAVTVY010040947.1:0-19529 GCA_036873755.1 Hanleya hanleyi | reverse complement strand
TCTGTCCGTCTCTGTTGTCTCGTTATCACTATATCTCGAGAATGAATATGTTTAGGAGCACCAAACTCAAAGCACACAATCATGTAGTCACAGAGCAGAAGCCTATTACCAATCAGTAAGATTGACCCATATTTTTTCATGTCACCAGGTCAAACTGTCAATTTTCACAAATTGTTTGTTAGACCCATATGGTCTTGGAGCAGAAGCTTAGGTAAAATCAGTGAGATTGACCTATTTATTCCAGGTCACTGGATCAAGTTTGTGCATTTGTCCCTCGCTGCTTATTTGCACCATATTTCAAGCCTGGTGTAATAAGGCCTAAGCTCACTGAACTGACACAAAGCACACATCTGGTCATGGACTACAGCCAAAATTGTTCTTGAGGTACTGTCATCATGTATGTACCTCCGCTCATACATCTGTTATTTCATTACTATCATATCTCAAGAATGAATATGATTGCACGTGCATGCAGTCATGAAACAGTAGCCTATCAGAACTTGATGAAAGTGATCCATTTTATTTTGGGTCACCATGTCAAACTGTCAATTTGTAACTATTTAAGTATCTGAAAAATGAATGACAAACTTGCATACAGATGTGATCATAGAGCTTGTATCAAGTTTCAAGATACACTTGGTGTACCATCACTTTGTCTGCATATTGCTATTCCTGTTATTTCAGTCTTGTAGAACATTTACCTGTTTTGATATTGTCTTCATTTACGTACTAGATATTTAGTTGTAGATATTTAGTTTCATGTTAAAGACACGGTATGGTATATCAACACTGTTCACCAAACACAGTTTTGCTTATTTTCCAAATATCACATGATAATTTAGCTTCATCATTCGAAATGTTCACTCTTCAAAAAGAAGCTAAAATGTTGCTGTTGGTATAAAAAGACAGGTATTATTACCTAATTTTGACTTTCTTCCTGTCTACATGGAAATTGTCCAGATAGATTGACTGACACTTGTAATTTCAATTTTGGCTCGATACTTTCAGTACCAAATGCTAGGAGAAACATTTCAAACTTGGTAAAGCGTTTTCTCTCAAAATTGTTTCAACATCATGCAGTTATGAGTTTTCAGAAATGAAAAATTCTTGAACATCTCATTTCTGCCTCTAATAATTGAAGAGTGTCCATTGCTAAGTTGGTGTTTTGCACTGCATGGTCATTTCATCTTGTGTATTATCTTCTCACCATCATCACAGGCAAAGATGTTAGATTTGATGATCGCCAATGGTGTACCTCCTTACAATAAATTGTCACCAGATATGGTAAGATACTGAAATCTTCCATTCAGTATTCACATTTGCTCAATAATTAGAGACACCAGTGTAAGTTAGTCTCTGAAAATAGTGACATGTTTTGATCTGTTATAATTTGGTGAATTTCATCTCTATATAAATTTTTTGTGCATAAGGATTGTGCACTCTATCACTATCGGAGCCATGATAATGTAACTCGTTATTAAGAATGCTGGTTGTAGTTTCATCGAAAGATTGTTCTCATTCCATTCGCATTTTAATTTGTAAAGCTTTCAAATACTAGACCTGATACAATGACTGATTAGGTTGTCCAGCAGAAACTTCAAATGTTCTCTCTCTCTTTCTCTGTACATCATTCTTGCTCTCTGATGGATTACATTTCGAGAAATATATTTTACAGGAGAAATTTGTCCATGAGCTGGATGGCTTCAAGAAAGCACCAAATGCCAAGGCTAAGGTCAGTGAAATTTCTTTTCAAAGCTTACAGTGGTTCAAAATATTGCTGAATTACCTCCCCTCGATAGCAGCAAAAAATCTGATGATTATCTCCCCTTGAGGGGTGGAATTCAGAAAATTTTCTTCCCTGTTGATGTTGAGCTCCATGTTCAAGAATGCTACACAGAGTTTATCAACTCCTACAGTTCTTCATACAATGTTCAGAGTTCTGATTAACTTATAGAATTATCCAGATTGTACGTCAGATTTCGCAGAAATTTGCATGACCAATATTATGTAATACACTTTTATAATATTAACACTTATAACCTGTATATATATCGGTAACTACCATACTGATGTGTTTTATGTATAATCTTTTGATTAATATTTATGTTATATCTGAGCCTGTAAATGAGACTTGTTCCGATAGATCATCCTTGAAAAAAAAATTAGTGACCTTAGTAAATAAATATCACTTCTAAAAAAAATCTCGTTAATCTGCAGGATGGGCATACAAAGAACATGCACAAAATTAAAGATGGTTCCAAGCCAGACGATCAGGTGAGAATTTATAGTGTTGTACTTAGTTGATATAATTACAGCATGGTAACCAATGATTTCGAGGACCTTTTAAAGGTATTTATTTTATTTAATGACAGTCTAAATATGGTGCCGCCATTTTGTTCCCTTAACTACATTGACATTATTTCTCTCATTCTTTGCTGGACAGTGGGTATATGTTCCCAGTACCTAAGACACAAATATCTCCAGCATTCGATTTATTACAAACACCTTCTAATTACTTATCTAGTTACAATGAAATTCTGACTTTATTCTTTCAGGAGAAGATGGTTGAGTTAATGAAGGCAAACCGTGTACCGCCCTACGATAAACTTTCACCAGATATGGTGAGTAACCTGGTACACATGGAAGGACTGATCCTTGGTTTGTGTTAACGTTTAGTTTATCAAAATAAGATAGTATTACTCAATTCACTAACTTCACCTTTACAAGTGAACCCTAGGTTTGTAGAGATACTGTATGTGCAGAGTAATATATATGTGAACACTGCACGAATGTGAAATAGGAGTCTGAACTATATTTTTGTTGATCTATTTTGGCGATATTCTTAGAGGTGAGATATTGTGTCAACATACAAATCTACCCGGGAAACTGGTGATTTCAGGGGGAAAAAATCATATCTAGTCAAATTCCTATTGAAAAGACTTAAATGCATCATGATTATTGTCCCCCGAAGAGCTTGAGAGGGGAACAGAGTATTGGGGTCCATCCATCCGTCTGTCTTCGTTTCTGGACAATAACTTACGAAAAACATAAAAGATTCTTTTCGAATTTGGTTATGTCATTTGGAATTGTTTTTAATGCTGATCCATCTTTCAAGTGGCACCACCTGCAGGCCAAGTTAAAATTTCATTGCCGGACAATAACTTATAAAAACCTGAATGGATTCTTCCCTGGTGTGTGGTTACCTTGCCTCGAGATCTTGCTTTTGATTGTTTCTAATGCCGGTCCGCCTATTCAGTGTTCGAATTTAAGAAAAATTTGAACCATTCCGCCGGATTGGTGAGCCGAAAATGTAACCAGTCCACAAATATTTTTACTAGTCCGTAAATATTATATAAAAGATGATGTGGGAACATCGTGAATATTTTGTGCTCTGTGATGGTTGCTACTAAATAAGAAATTATTAATTGTGCATTTCTTGAGCGCGTGTGAAGATAATCACAGACGACAAACCCCGTCGGCTAGACTTTGACGGCGACTTTGACTGCACGTGTCGTCGCGAAAAACACTGATTCAACAAACGCCAATTCAAGCCAAAAAATCAGTAGATTTCTTTCGAAGTTGATGGAGAATATGTTTAAAATTGTCCTGGTAAACATGATCAGGTCGACTGAAGCGTAATCATGTTGCTGATTTCTCGATTCCCGACCTGGAATTGGGAGCTTTATTTTCTGGAAAGATCGCCAACCTGCATTACAATCACACTTTACGGTATGCTGACAGTATTCGCACCGCTTTACGGTTGTTGTTGTCGTAAAACGCGGCCGTGGTCGTGATTTCGTTGAAATTTACTGGAAAATTTTTTAAACTCCCACGATTTATTTAGACTCGGTCGGGTAACCGAAAACAGACACTTCGTTTTTCATTCTTTACAAATCGTGCGGAGATATCCAGAGAAATAGTTTACACAATAAACTGGGAGCTTTTTTGTTACCAGTCCGACGGACTTGTTGTTCAGTCACTCACACCAGTCCGTTTGATTTTTTACCAGTCTCGGACTGACGGACAGGTGCCAAATTCGAACTCTGCTATTTCGTTTCCAGACAAATTTGGTAGTTGGGTACATTGCCACAGGATCTCACTTGGGATTGCTTTCCATGCCGGGGACTGACCCTGCACTTCCAAGCCAAATCAGGGACATCAACTACTCGGGTTTTCATGTGTATAGCATTGATGCATGATTGTTTCAAGCTTTCAGATTAACTGTTGTATGTTTGTAGGAACGGTTCTTGGATGAATTAGATCGCTTCAAGAAGGCTCCCACAGCAGAACAACAGGTCAGTTGACTTCAAGACTATTCAATCTTTCTCTCCATCTATCAAAATCAAAGAAGAAATCCACATTGATAGGTCTATTTTTGGTTCTAGTTGGTACAGTCTTAGTAAACTTCAATGTATATGAAGATAAACATCTAACACTCAGGGATGTGCCGTCTCCATAAATGCATAGAATTTCACATGAAGAAATATTTTGGAAATTTACAAGGAATATAAGATTTCAAAGATCATATTTTTTTTGGCCTTCTGTCCGTTACCAGATTTTAGGCAAAACCACTTGAGATACAGTGACCAAATTTTTGGAACTTATTTATCTAGTCCGACGCTTATCGAAAATGGCTCCGCTCGGCCAATATTTTACAGAGTTATTCCTCTTTTTAGATGTATTAATTTCTTATTTTGTGATCTATGCTTGAATGTAATCAACTATATCTGCAAAACTGTGTTTGATACAGCTGCTACATTTTGGAAGCTTATTTATATAGTTCATGGATGAGAATATTCAGCGGAAACCCTGTTTTCAGTGTTTTTTGTTGAAAAGTCAGATTTCAAATGTGTCAGCTTTTAATTCCAAACATTTAAATTTGGCATTTTCTTTAAGGGGGGTTAAAAATTTTCAGTGTTTTTTGGGTCGTTTTCCATGTTTTCAGTGTTTTTCAACTTGAGCAATTCTCATGCCTGATAGTTGTATTCTAGAAGCCAACAGAAAATTAGTTGCCTCAGCCCTTATTTTATGGAGTTACGCCCCTTGCAGGTGCAATAATAATTGATTTTGTGATAACTGCTGGAATGTAACCAGTTATATCCAATTAACTGTGTTTGGTACATCTAACAAATTATGATGAAACTATTTTATCTAGTATTCTAAAGGCCTACAAAAAAATTGGTCGTCTCGGCCCATATTTTATGGAGTTATGCCCCTTTTCAGATCTAATAATCTCTGATTTTGTGATCTGTACAGTTGAGTGTACAAGTTGTATCTGCAGATCCATGTTCAGTACATCTATTGAATTTTGGAAACAAAAAATTCATCATCTCGGACCTTATTTTATAGTGTTATGCTCCTTTCCAGGTGTAATCTTGGATGTGCTTTTGAACGTATTAACAAGTTATATCTGAAGAACTGTGATCGGTACAGCTACCAAATTATTTATCCACTTATATTGTAGAAGCCTACAATTTTTTTTTCGCCTCAGCCCTTATTTTACAGTGTTATGCCCCTTTTGTGATATATGCTTGAATGTAGCTGTTATATCTGCAGAATTAATGATATGCTCTAATTAAAACGGACAATTCTGACTGATTAGTAAATATAGCCATATTATGCACATTCTCAGCAAATTTCTCAATTGCTTGGGGGAAGCCGAGGGGTGTTGTGAGTCTCACCCTCATGTTTGTTTGAGCCAATCTATGACTGGCTATTAAAGTATTTATTAGAGTGTGTTTTCACCATTAAGTTCAGTCGTCTTTGCCATCAATAACTTAGATCAGCGCCATTGCAGGTGAACATTGGATTGCATGTTGGCCGGGTTAGCAGAAGGGCTCATTATGGATTACTTCCACCCGCTTTGTGGAATGATGATCATGTAAGATAAAAGAAGTGCAAGTTTCTGCTCACCATAAATGTAATTTCGCAGATTAAGTGAGTTTTAAGCTGATTTGGAATGCAACAACATGTTACAAAAAGCACCAAAATTTTGGTTGTTCCATGTTTAGACCCCTGAACAGTGGTGCTATGAACAAGCTTTGTTTCTGCAAAATAACTTGAGCGGAATCTGTCATTCCTTACAGCTTTCACATCGCTTCAAGCTCCCGGCTAGACAGACATCTGAACTGGGTTCATTTGATACACATTTTGTGACAACATCCATTTTACGCGTCTTGATATTGATCTAACACCATTTGTAACTGGCCGGATGTAGGTCAAGGGGGTATTTTGCCATACTAAGATAGTAGTTGGTAAATGCTGTTTTAACTTTGTGAAATTTCAAATAATCATGCCATAGATAATCAAACCATTGGCTGAAAAACTATACCTATAATATTCAATTCTATGTCAGTATTCAAATGTCTGACTAGAATCGTACTTATGCAGCAGAATTAGTGTTTCTATTATTGCATTGTATCTTTGCATTAACAGGAGCGACACATTGCTGCATTGCATGACATCAAGAATAATGCTACACCCGAAGACAAGGTCAGTACAGACACATATTTAACTCTTTCCCTCATAGACTTGTCGGGAATTTTCTCTCTCTGGCTCATAATAGATTTGTAATGGCGTAGCTCTTCAACCCATGGACTCATTTCAATTTTCATACCTCTCCAGCGATGTAAAATATCCCGTTTTATGTCCCATGTCATGTGGAGAAATATTTACCAATGGTCTCCCACAGACCCATTCTACGTAATTTGTTCACGTTTTATACCAATATCAGCAACATTTATTCTAAAAATAAGTAATCTTGTGAGAAAATGTGTTGTGTCTGCTTTACTTCTGTGGAAATCACGAAAAAAAGCGAAGAAATTGTCGCATTTTAGCCACGTTTTGCACCATTCTCTTCCTGCTTTCCGGCTACCATTCGCATGTTTCCGTATACCATCGTAAAGCTAATTCTCCGTAGGACCGGGATTTGGCAGTGAACTGACAGGATGGCAGGTGTAGAACGAACAATAACTGTGTTAATCCAATATACCTTCCGTGACGGAGAATACAGACGGTAATAAATATTCATAAGGTGAAAGAAACACAGCTCACTGATTGGCCAAGGTTGGGTGCGGCCCGGCGTGATTGGAGGAAGAGGTCACGTGGCGACTCGGTCGCTATGGTCACTGTCGACGAAAGGCCGATTCAGAAAGAATGGCGACTGAACATATTTACCGCGAAGACTGCAGGTCCCGGGAAAATACATAAAATAAACTCAGATGGGCAGATTTGACGAGCTAGTCATCAAGGTTAGATACTTTGGTAGCTTATGCTCGAGTTGCGTGAAATATTCAGGAATTTGGAAGCAGATTTTACTATTTTTCGAACGTTTGTCTTGGAGCACACGAAACAAATTTGTTGTCAAATCGCGCATTTTTCATCGATTATTTCTGTTTCTCTCCCCATTTCATTTTACCCTTACCATAAAACATACCAACAGTCCATATAGTCAGATTTATTGAAATTTTGGCTTTCTGAAAACGTATAGTTTTAATTAGGTTTTACTCAAGTAAACGCCAAAAATTGCAAGAATAATCCACCACATGGGAACGTCAAAACTCGTCTTCATGGGTTACGCGAACACTCGTCAAAACACGCTTACATGGGGATCTACACAAGTCGTCAAAACCCGCTTATATGGGGGAAAGAGTTAAAATGCAAAACCACCTTTTATTTTCCTCTGCCACGTAAGTGGGAGTGGACTACGGAATTGTTATGCATCTGTCCATCCTTCCATTCATTTGTCTGTCCCAAATGTTGTGAAAGCAATATCTCAATAACATAGGTTTAGAGCCCTGATCTTTGGTATCTTATGGGGTTATGTGGGTTCACTCCGGACTGACCATGAATTATTTTCAAAGGTCACAGGTCAAAATTTGAAAAGCAGTGGCAGTCCCTTGTGAACACAATATCTTGAGGGCAAATGGAGCTAGAGCCCTGACATTTGAAACAATGGTGTCTTATAGGAGTCTCTGGGTCAAATTCACTCATGGCTGACCTTGGCCTATTTTCAAGCGTCATAGGTCAGTATGTGAATAGCATTGTGACCACAAAATCAATGATAACTGAGACTGGATATTTGGCACAATGCTTTCTTACGAAGACATTTAGGTCAAGTTTACTCCATACTGACCTTGACCTGTTTTCAATGACCACCAAGGTCAAAATGTGAATATTGGTCTTATTTCCTGTGATCACAAAATTCAAGGGACGGCTTGTCCTGGAATCTTAATCTTTGGCACACTGCTGACTTGTAAGAGGCTCTAGGTTAAGTTGATTGACCACGACCTATTTTCAATTGTTACAGGTAAAAATGCGGCTAGCATTGTGAATGTATATAATATCTCAAGAACAGAGAGCTGGAGACAGGATATTTGGCACAATGCTGCCATATGAGACTTGTAGGTCATGTTCACTCTGTACTTACCTTGACCTATTTTCAAAGGTTGCAGTGAGCAGAATTTAAAGAGCAATTCTATTTGCCAATGAGCACAATATCTGAGGGATAACTTAACCTAGATGCAATTCTTCCTTCCTCTCAATTTTTTGTTTGGACAAGTCTACACCACAGTTATTGCTGTCCCGTATCTGCATTTATGCGAAGTTCATTAAAAAGCCTTGTCAATAGAATTTTAATAGATATGGTAACCTGCCTCAGACAGGCTGCTCTTGAGGGACCTGCTAGCTACTCGGCTTGTTTTAACTGTTTCTTCAAACTTGTATACATTTTGTTTACTGTTGGAAATTCATACCATACGATATTCAGCACTGTAATATCACTTGTCTTTATTGCACCATGTAAGCGTCCTGTCTGTGTCTTGTGTGCTGTCCTTAGTGTTTTATAGGGTGGATGGAGGGTGTCTGGTTCCATGCTGCTTCAAAGATTTCTTCTTTGAAGTAGCAGGAACACAACTGGGCTGGGTGGTGCTTAGTTGGTTCGTCGTGATATAGCTAAAATATTGTTGAAAGCGACGTTAAATTCTATTCACTCACTCACTCACCCTTGTAAATTTCAGTACTCGTGTAACATCTTCACGATATCCAATGTTCCAAATACAAATCTCTTTTACCTTGATTTCTTCTTCCCAACAGGCTCAAATGTTGGACCACATGATTGCTGCTGGTGTTCCACCATACGATAAATTATCACCGGCTATGGTGAGTGTTCAGTCACCCTGATCTTGAAATCAATGAACCATCTATCAGTTGATTTGCATAGTGAATGTTAAATTAATTTACTGTACTTTTTGCTCCTCAATGATGTGTCTAATCTTATTTCTTTGTTCTCAATCTTACCTAGTTGAATTATGTTTGAATGAATAATCCAAAAAATGTGGGTAAAGGAAATGTAGAAACTGTCCTCGCAATTAAAGGTCTGTTATGGATGTTCGAAATAATAATAATTGATCAGTCTGACCTCATTTTATTATCTATTTCAGGAAAAATTCATTAAAGAGTTAGATGGTTTTAAGAATGCACCTAATGCTAAAGCCAAGGTAAGAATATTGTTCATAAGTGAAAAGTTTTAGTTCAGAAAAATAGAAAAAAGATTTTCTCCCCCAGAATGTCGGGACCATCGGACTGCATACTCTCAATATTACGTTATACAGTTTTATATTGAGAGTACTTATAACGTGATATATACCAGTAATTACCATTACTATGTGTTTTGATCTATAATCTTTTAATTAACATTTATATGTTGGAGCCTGTAAATAAGACTTGTTCCCGTAGGTCCCAGGGATTGACCTGGGGTGTCGTTGTGCACACTCCAGATCATGGTAAGAATACGCCTCAGCCCCTTGGAGAGCTTGTCGTAAGAGGCGACTAACTGGGGCACCCGTGGGGTTCCCGGGTTTGAAAAGGAATAGGACTCCATCCGTGGGATCCCCGGTGTTAAAAGGAATAAGACCCTACCCATGTGGTTTCTGGGTGTGAAAACGAATAGTGACTGAAATAGTGTTGAAAGTTATCTTAAATCATATTCACTCACTCCTTCAAAATAAATAAATTGAATAAATACTTAGTAAATAAATCTCATTTAAAAAAAAATCTCATTATTCTGCAGGATGGGCACACAAAGAACATGCACAAAATTAAAGATGGTGCCACGCCGGATGATCAGGTAAGAATGAATTTATAGTGTTTGGAGGGCATAAAGGAAAATTGTTACCTGTACCAGTTGGAATTTTTGTAACAACATGGTGATTATAGATTCCAGGGACATTTTGAAGGTATTGAAATTATTTCTCTCATTTTCTGCTGGACAGTGTGTACTCCACTCTCTATTTTTTAAAATCGTACATTATTATTTTATTTTTTTTTCTAAAAAATTTACCTATAGGCTCAAAATACCCAGATGTTTCTGGACAGAACCATATTGAGATCTCTATTTAGATGAACACTTTCCACATTACATAATCTGCTTACTTTGATATTCTGACTTCATGCTTTCAGGAGAAGATGGTTGAGTTAATGAAGGCAAACCGTGTACCGCCCTACGATAAACTCTCCCCGGATATGGTGAGTAACCTGTCGGAAGCGAGTAAGAAGATCCATATTTTCTTGATCATGGACCAGTGACTGGTCATCTTTCGTTCTTGAGAAACAGATTGGGCTCTCTGAGGATCCATTGTGATCAGTGTCTGTAGAGCCTAATTTTCAAAATTCGAAATTCAAATTTTTTTGTAGTTTTGGTTAGCTTTTGTTAGGGTTAGGGTTTTGTTAGGGTATGTTTGTTTGGGGCATCGTCGCCGTGTGACCAAAATGGTTAGGTGCGACGGTAAACTTCAAACAACCAATCGTTCTCGAGAATGAGAACTTTCATCAAGTTAATAAGGAATACTTTTTCCCATATAATTTAAATCGTAACTTTAATCAGTGTTTTATTAAAAATATCAGAGACACACTGAGGGGAATGTTGCTGAAGTGCATCATGCCTGTAGCTCCTGTCAAGCGTCATGACTGGCCACCTGTGTCACATGCTCTCACCTCACAGTGTGGGATGAATTATATCTCAGCACATTATCCCACATAGATTTTACAAAGTATTATATGGGAATAATCAGTCCTAATCATTGGCTAACATTCAGTGTATCAAAATAAGATAGTATTACATATTTAATGTATAATAACACCAATACAGCTTTATTTAGGCTCTCTGATGATCCATTGTGATCAGAGCCTGTGGAGCCTAATTTTCAAAATTCATTTTCTTTTGTAGTTTTGGTTTGGTTTTTGTTAGGATTAGGGTTTTGCTAGGGTATGTTTGTTTGGTCATCGTCGCCGTGTGACCATTAAGGTTAGGTGCGACGTTAAACTTCAAACAACCAACTACAAAAGACAAGTTTGTAGAGAAGTTGTGTCCTTAGTAATATATTTATACAGTTTGTTGATATTCCTGGATGAATTAGACCGTTTCTACATATATATTGTCTACAGACAAATCTATCTGATTATATGTATAGCATTGATGCATGATTGTTTCAAGCTTTCAGATTAACTGTTGTATGTTTGTAGGAACGGTTCTTGGATGAATTGGACCGCTTCAAGAAGGCTCCCACAGCAGAACAACAGGTCAGTTGACTTCAAGACTATTCAATCTTGACTTGATAATTGGCAAAAATCCTTCACCATTTGTAGCTGGCCTGACAATCGGCTATTATTCTTTCCCAAATTCTTAGAGGGAACATACAACTTTCCATACGCGAAGTCAAGATAGTACAATGTATTTCCTGTACTGAGATAGTTGTTGGTAAATGCTGTTTGAACATAGTGAAATTTTGCATGGCAATTTCATAGATAATCACACCACCAGCTGAATAACTATACCTATAATCTTGAATTGCATGTTAGTATTCAACTGTGTGTGACCAGATCCCTATTCTATTATTGCTTTGTATATTTGCATTAACAGGAGCGTCACATTGCTGCGTTACATGACATCAAGAATAAAGCTACACCTGAAGATAAGGTCAGTACAAACACACATATTTGTAATGCAAAACCTGAGGTAATCCCTGTAATAATTCCATCCCCCTATCAAAACGCAATCACCCCAATTTTGGGGGACAACATTTAATCGACTGTTCTATTAAGTTGGATCACTCTCTAAACTCATTGAAATATTAAAGATATAATGAATTATACGCATGATTATGAACGTTTTATCAAGTTACTGTTCAAATGAATTTTATCATCCTCAAATTTTATGGTGGGAATTTCCTCTTCTTGTTATTGAATTAATTGAGGGAGTACTCAGTCTGATTAAATCTCGGACTTGATAGCCGCTCCTCTATCGGCATGTCGCTAATTAACATCTGGGGCAATCTGTATCTTGAATCTGTTGCGCATGTCAGACTGGCGACCAATCACAGTCAAAATTCAACGGGCGAATAGGTGCCTATCCAATTACTTCTGTATTCAATGAGGCACAGAAAAATTCAACCGAGGTGGCTGACGAAGTTCTTGCTCTCCATGAGCAATCACCGAAGATAATTATTTGCTCGGATAGGCACCTATTCGGCCATTGAAGTTGAACTGTGATTGGTCGCCAGTCTGACATGCGCGACAGATTTAAGATACAGACTGTCCCAGATCTTAATCAGTGACATGTCCCAGATCTTAATCAGTGACATGTCCGATAGAGGAGCAGTTATTAAGTCGGAGTTTTAATCAGATTGGGGAGTACTTTACTGCTTTCTTCATATTTGGGTATTTCAGTAAAGCTTTGAACAGTTGTATTGTACTAGCAAATCTGTACCATAATTTTACTGATGGAAAATCTTTTGAGCTCGTACAGTATTGCCATTCATTCAGAGATTGAATGTGTCTCGTAATTTTTACTACTCCATGAAAATAGTGTACAATAACATCTTCATGATATCCAAGATGCCAAACCTGAATCCGCTGTAATTTGATTTCTTCCTCCCAACAGGCTCAAATGTTGGACCACATGATCGCTGCTGGTGTTCCACCATACGACAGATTATCACCTGCAATGGTGAGAATTTAATTTATCCTTGTCTTGAAATCAGTTAAATAATGATGCTATTTGGAAGAAACATCTATCGTTAATTTGCATAGCGAATATTAAATTAAGTTTACTGTATTTGTTGCTGCTCAGCAGTGTTTCCGATCTTTTATTTCTTTGTTTCAAAGTTGAATTTTATTTTTTAATAATCGAAGAAATTTGGGTAAAGGAAGTGTAGAAACTGTCTTCATTATTAAGAATCTGTTCATGATTTGTGTGAAATAATTGATCAGTCTGACCTTGTTTTCTTATCCTTTCCAGGAAAAATTCATTAAAGAGTTAGATGGTTTTAAGAATGCACCTAATGCTAAAGCCAAGGTAAGAATATTGTTCATAAGTGAAAAGTTTTAGTTCAGAAAAATAGAAAAAAGATTTTCTCCCCCAGAATGTCGGGACCATCGGACTGCATACTCTCAATATTACGTTATACAGTTTTATATTGAGAGTACTTATAACGTGATATATACCAGTAATTACCATTACTATGTGTTTTGATCTATAATCTTTTAATTAACATTTATATGTTCGAGCCTGTAAATAAGACTTGTTCCCGTAGGTCCCAGGGATTGACCTGGGGTGTCGTTGTGCACACTCCAGATCATGGTAAGAATACGCCTCAGCCCCTTGGAGAGCTTGTCGTAAGAGGCGACTAACTGGGGCACCCGTGGGGTTCCCGGGTTTGAAAAGAAATAGGACTCCATCCGTGGGATCCCCGGTGTTAAAAGGAATAAGACCCTACCCATGTGGTTTCTGGGTGTGAAAACGAATAGTGACTGAAATAGTGTTGAAAGTTATCTTAAATCATATTCACTCACTCCTTGAAAATAAATAAATTGAATAAATACTTCGTAAATAAATCTCATTTAAAAAAAAAATCTCATTATTCTGCAGGATGGGCACACAAAGAACATGCACAAAATTAAAGATGGTGCCACGCCGGATGATCAGGTAAGAATGAATTTATAGTGTTTGGAGGGCATAAAGGAAAATTGTTACCTGTTCCAGTTGGAATTTTTGTAACAACATGGTGATTATAGATTCCAGGGACATTTTGAAGGTATTGAAATTATTTCTCTCATTTTCTGCTGGACAGTGTGTACTCCACTCTCTATTTTTTAAAATCGTACATTATTATTTTATTTTTTTTTCTAAAAAATTTACCTATAGGCTCAAAATACCCAGATGTTTCTGGACAGAACCATATTGAGATCTCTATTTAGATGAACACTTTCCACATTACATAATCTGCTTACTTTGATATTCTGACTTCATGCTTTCAGGAGAAGATGGTTGAGTTAATGAAGGCAAACCGTGTACCGCCCTACGATAAACTCTCCCCGGATATGGTGAGTAACCGGTCAGAAGCGAGTAAGAAGATCCATATTTTCTTGATCATGGACCAGTGACTGATCATCTTTCGTTCTCGAGAATGGGAACTTTCATCAAGTTAATACGGAATACTTTTTCCCGTATAATTTAAATCGTAACTTTAATCAGTGTTTTATTAAAAATATCAGAGACACACTGAGGGGAATGTTGCTGAAGTGCATCATGCCTGTAGCTCCTGTCAAGCGTCATGACTGGCCACCTGTGTCACATGCGCTCACCTCACAGTGTGGGATGAATTATATCTCAGCACATTATCCCACATAGATTTTACAAAGTATTATATGGGAATAATCAGTCCCAATCATTGGCTAACATTCAGTGTATCAAAGTAAGATAGTATTACATATTTAATGTATAATAACACCAATACAGCTTTATTTAGGCTCTCTGATGATCCATTGTGATCAGAGCCTGTGGAGCCTAATTTTCAAAATTCAATTTTTTTTGTAGTTTTGGTTTGGTTTTTGTTAGGATTAGGGTTTTGCTAGGGTATGTTTGTTTGGTCATCGTCGCCGTGTGACCATTAAGGTTAGGTGCGACGTTAATCTTCAAACAACCAACTACAAAAGACAAGTTTGTAGAGAAGTTGTGTCCTTAGTAATATATTTATACAGTTTGTTGATATTCCTGGATGAATTAGACCGTTTCTACATATATATTGTCAACAGACAAATCTATCTGATTATATGTATAGCATTGATGCATGATTGTTTCAAGCTTTCAGATTAACTGTTGTATGTTTGTAGGAACGGTTCTTGGATGAATTGGACCGCTTCAAGAAGGCTCCCACAGCAGAACAACAGGTCAGTTGACTTCAAGACTATTCAATCTTGACTTGATAATTGGCAAAAATCCTTCACCATTTGTAGCTGGCCTGACAATCGGCTATTATTCTTTCCCAAATTCTTAGAGGGAACATACAACTTTCCATACGCGAAGTCAAGATAGTACAATGTATTTCCTGTACTGAGATAGTTGTTGGTAAATGCTGTTTGAACATAGTGAAATTTTGCATGGCAATTTCATAGATAATCACACCACCAGCTGAATAACTATACCTATAATCTTGAATTGCATGTTAGTATTCAACTGTGTGTGACCAGATCCCTATTCTATTATTGCTTTGTATATTTGCATTAACAGGAGCGTCACATTGCTGCGTTACATGACATCAAGAATAAAGCTACACCTGAAGATAAGGTCAGTACAAACACACATATTTGTAATGCAAAACCTGAGGTAATCCCTGTAATAATTCCATCCCCCTATCAAAACGCAATCACCCCAATTTTGGGGGACAACATTTAATCGACTGTTCTATTAAGTTGGATCACTCTCTAAACTCATTGAAATATTAAAGATATAATGAATTATACGCATGATTATGAACCGTTTTATCAAGTTCCTGTTCAAATGAATTTTATCATCCTCAAATTTTATGGTGGGAATTTCCTCTTCTTGTTATTGAATTAATTGAGGGAGTACTCAGTCTGATTAAATCTCGGACTTAATAGCCGCTCCTCTATCGGCATGTCGCTAATTAACATCTGGGGCAATCTGTATCTTTAATCTGTTGCGCATGTCAGACTGGCGACCAATCACAGTCAAAATTCAACGGGCGAATAGGTGCCTATCCAATTACTTCTGTATTCAATGAGGCACAGAAAAATTCAACCGAGGTGGCTGACGAAGTTCTTGCTCTCCATGAGCAATCACCGAAGATAAGTATTTGCTCGGATAGGCGCCTATTCGGCCATTGAAGTTGAACTGTGATTGGTCGCCAGTCTGACATGCGCGACAGATTTAAGATACAGACTGTCCCAGATCTTAATCAGTGACATGTCCCAGATCTTAATCAGTGACATGTCCGATAGAGGAGCAGTTATTAAGTCGGAGTTTTAATCAGATTGGGGAGTACTTTACTGCTTTCTTCATATTTGGGTATTTCAGTAAAGCTTTGAACAGTTGTATTGTACTAGCAAATCTGTACCATAATTTTACTGATGGAAAATCTTTTGAGCTCGTACAGTATTGCCATTCATTCAGAGATTGAATGTGTCTCGTAATTTTTACTACTCCATGAAAATAGTGTACAATAACATCTTCATGATATCCAAGATGCCAAACCTGAATCCGCTGTAATTTGATTTCTTCCTCCCAACAGGCTCAAATGTTGGACCACATGATCGCTGCTGGTGTTCCACCATACGACAGATTATCACCTGCAATGGTGAGAATTTAATTTATCCTTGTCTTGAAATCAGTTAAATAATGATGCTATTTGGAAGAAACATCTATCGTTAATTTGCATAGCGAATATTAAATTAAGTTTACTGTATTTGCTGCTGCTCAGCAGTGTTTCCGATCTTTTATTTCTTTGTTTCAAAGTTGAATTTTATTTTTTAATAATCGAAGAAATTTGGGTAAAGGAAGTGTAGAAACTGTCTTCATTATTAAGAATCTGTTCATGATTTGTGTGAAATAATTGATCAGTCTGACCTTGTTTTCTTATCCTTTCCAGGAAAAATTCATTAAAGAGTTAGATGGTTTTAAGAATGCACCTAATGCTAAAGCCAAGGTAAGAATATTGTTCATAAGTGAAAAGTTTTAGTTCAGAAAAATAGAAAAAAGATTTTCTCCCCCAGAATGTCGGGACCATCGGACTGCATACTCTCAATATTACGTTATACAGTTTTATATTGAGAGTACTTATAACGTGATATATACCAGTAATTACCATTACTATGTGTTTTGATCTATAATCTTTTAATTAACATTTATATGTTCGAGCCTGTAAATAAGACTTGTTCCCGTAGGTCCCAGGGATTGACCTGGGGTGTCGTTGTGCACACTCCAGATCATGGTAAGAATACGCCTCAGCCCCTTGGAGGGCTTGTCGTAAGAGGCGACTAACTGGGGCACCCGTGGGGTTCCCGGGTTTGAAAAGAAATAGGACTCCATCCGTGGGATCCCCGGTGTTAAAAGGAATAAGACCCTACCCATGTGGTTTCTGGGTGTGAAAACGAATAGTGACTGAAATAGTGTTGAAAGTTATCTTAAATCATATTCACTCACTCCTTGAAAATAAATAAATTGAATAAATACTTCGTAAATAAATCTCATTTAAAAAAAAAATCTCATTATTCTGCAGGATGGGCACACAAAGAACATGCACAAAATTAAAGATGGTGCCACGCCGGATGATCAGGTAAGAATGAATTTATAGTGTTTGGAGGGCATAAAGGAAAATTGTTACCTGTTCCAGTTGGAATTTTTGTAACAACATGGTGATTATAGATTCCAGGGACATTTTGAAGGTATTGAAATTATTTCTCTCATTTTCTGCTGGACAGTGTGTACTCCACTCTCTATTTTTTAAAATCGTACATTATTATTTTATTTTATTTTCTAAAAAATTTACCTATAGGCTCAAAATACCCAGATGTTTCTGGACAGAACCATATTGAGATCTCTATTTAGATGAACACTTTCCACATTACATAATCTGCTTACTTTGATATTCTGACTTCATGCTTTCAGGAGAAGATGGTTGAGTTAATGAAGGCAAACCGTGTACCGCCCTACGATAAACTCTCCCCGGATATGGTGAGTAACCTGTCAGAAGCGAGTAAGAAGATCCATATTTTCTTGATCATGGACCAGTGACTGATCATCTTTCGTTCTCGAGAATGGGAACTTTCATCAAGTTAATACGGAATACTTTTTCCCGTATAATTTAAATCGTAACTTTAATCAGTGTTTTATTAAAAATATCAGAGACACACTGAGGGGAATGTTGCTGAAGTGCATCATGCCTGTAGCTCCTGTCAAGCGTCATGACTGGCCACCTGTGTCACATGCGCTCACCTCACAGTGTGGGATGAATTATATCTCAGCACATTATCCCACATAGATTTTACAAAGTATTATATGGGAATAATCAGTCCCAATCATTGGCTAACATTCAGTGTATCAAAGTAAGATAGTATTACATATTTAATGTATAATAACACCAATACAGCTTTATTTAGGCTCTCTGATGATCCATTGTGATCAGAGCCTGTGGAGCCTAATTTTCAAAATTCAATTTTTTTGTAGTTTTGGTTTGGTTTTTGTTAGGATTAGGGTTTTGCTAGGGTATGTTTGTTTGGTCATCGTCGCCGTGTGACCATTAAGGTTAGGTGCGACGTTAATCTTCAAACAACCAACTACAAAAGACAAGTTTGTAGAGAAGTTGTGTCCTTAGTAATATATTTATACAGTTTGTTGATATTCCTGGATGAATTACACCGTTTCTACATATATATTGTCAACAGACAAATCTATCTGATTATATGTATAGCATTGATGCATGATTGTTTCAAGCTTTCAGATTAACTGTTGTATGTTTGTAGGAACGGTTCTTGGATGAATTGGACCGCTTCAAGAAGGCTCCCACAGCAGAACAACAGGTCAGTTGACTTCAAGACTATTCAATCTTGACTTGATAATTGGCAAAAATCCTTCACCATTTGTAGCTGGCCTGACAATCGGCTATTATTCTTTCCCAAATTCTTAGAGGGAACATACAACTTTCCATACGCGAAGTCAAGATAGTACAATGTATTTCCTGTACTGAGATAGTTGTTGGTAAATGCTGTTTGAACATAGTGAAATTTTGCATGGCAATTTCATAGATAATCACACCACCAGCTGAATAACTATACCTATAATCTTGAATTGCATGTTAGTATTCAACTGTGTGTGACCAGATCCCTATTCTATTATTGCTTTGTATATTTGCATTAACAGGAGCGTCACATTGCTGCGTTACATGACATCAAGAATAAAGCTACACCTGAAGATAAGGTCAGTACAAACACACATATTTGATTCCCAAATCTTAAACCTGTTTCAATTCTATGCCATTAATCTCCGTCAGGAAGATGATACAACGTAGAAAAACGGAAGTTAAAACTAAAAGTTAGCTCCCCTAGCGGAGAGTTGTCCGCCCCTAGGAGAGCTCTCCCATCCCATTCCAGCAGGATTACTATATAGACTCTGCAGCAGCCATACTCGCCCTCTATTCTCTGTTGTACCTCGACCAGTACACATCAGGAAGGAAGTG
>JAVTVY010040946.1:0-18927 GCA_036873755.1 Hanleya hanleyi | reverse complement strand
GGGATACTGGCTGCTCAAGCACTGACTCAGGTATTTCTAACGGTGTTAGTCGAGGGCGTTTGGGGCGTCCAGCGCGTTTGGCAGGTGTACTCTCTGGGGTAGTGTGCGTACGTTTGCTAGCTGTACGCTCTTCGGTAGTGTCCATCACTAAGATATCATCATCTACAAGGGGAATTTCAAGTAGATCAGCCAGTTCTCCATTTCCTGTCTTCTTCAGCGCCTCCACGAAGGCTAGAAATGCATAGGGGCCACGGCGCAGTAGACCATCGATGAGAGCTCTGTTTTGTCGTGAAGGAGTGTTCTCCGCCATGATATCTTCGACACCCTGTTTCAGGAGTATGTTATCGGCCATAAGCACATCACATAATTCACCCACATGCTGCATCTCATCAACGAGGCGAGGACGGTTCTTTTGAAGCGTGACTAGGTCGGCTGAATTCATCATGACTATGGGCTCAGGCTGGTGAGTAACTGCTACCGTGTAAAAGTCTGGTGAATTTGCACTGGTAAAATGAAATATAGTGAAAGGTTCTCCACAGCTCATACAAAACAGGCAAGCTGCCTGGATAGAGGTGAAGCAAGCAGGCAGGCTGGTCAGGTCAGGTAAGTCAAAGTGCTCCGCAAGGTAGTGCAATGAATACACCCCTTCCCTAAAAATCGACTCCTTTTATACGTTTTTCTACAATCCGCCATCTTAAACCCACCTCCCACCATCCACCACCACCCACGCCGCCATCTTAAACCCACCTCCCACCATCCACCACCACCCACGCCGCCATCTTAAACCCACCTCCCACCATCCACCACCACCCACGCCGCCATCTTAAACCCACCCCCACCATCCACCACCACCCACGCCGCCATCTTAAACCCACCTCCCACCATCCACCACACCCACGCCGCCATCTTAAACCCACCTCCCACCATCCACCACCACCCACGCCGCCATCTTAAACCCACCTCCCACCATCCACCACCACCCACGCCGCCATCTTAAACCCACCTCCCACCATCCACCACCACCCACGCCGCCATCTTAAACCCACCTCCCACCATCCACCACCACCCACGCCGCCATCTTAAACCCACCTGCCACCATCCACCACCACCCACGCCGCCATCTTAAACCCACCTCCCACCATCCACCACCACCCACGACGCCATCTTAAACCCACCTCCCACCATCCACCACCACCCACGCCGCCATCTTAAACCCACCTCCCACCATCCACCACCACCCACGCCGCCATCTTAAACCCACCTCCCACCATCCACCACCCACGCCGCCATCTTAAACCCACCTCCCACCATCCACCATCCACGACGCCATCTTAAACCCACCTCCCACCATCCACCACCACCCACGCCGCCATCTTAAACCCACCTCCCACCATCCACCACCCACACCACGTGACATCAATACTCGCTTCTGATTGGATGAAACGTGACGTCACAAAGGTCATATGCAAATTTCTGAGGTCAAATTCACTCCATTATTTTCTCGCGCATGCGCAGTGAAGCGCTATTACTTTAAAGACGCTTTGTATACTACTCATCATTCTCGAATAGCAGGGTCGTGTAGTGGTGCATCATTGCAAAATCGCCAATTTTGAGGCGAATACACCTCATATTTCTTTTCATAAACTTATGAAGATAAACGATAACCAGAACTAGCTTGATACAGCATACTCGTTGTTCCAATATGTAGTTTATGACCAAATCTGGTTCTGGTTATCGTTTATCTTCATGACTTTTGTGTTCACAGAGAACAATAGGAATTATTATATGAGTGCGTGTTACTCTTTTTCCACTGGACCATTCGCCGTCAAGTGGCTGTCGCTAATTTTCCATATTGACTCCGAAGCAGGTCCATAAATGTGATATTGACTCGGCGTGACGTATGCGTGTTCTCAGCCAATGAAAATAGTCGTTGGATTGGCCGTCGGTTTCCACTTTGGCTGACAGCAGGTTCGATATCGTTGAGAGCAAAGCAAATGCATACTATACGCTATATTCTAACTGCTTTCACCAATTCAACGATAAGGAGACATCAGTGTCATATAATGAAACAATTATAGTCTTTTAATATCGGTCAATATGTGGTTTTGCGGACCTGAGAAAACAATATTCACCTTCGGCCTCGGTGAATATTGTTTTCTCAGGTCCACAAAACCACATACTGACCTCATCAAAAGATTGTAATTGTATAATATTGTACTTCATGCCAATTGAGCAATTACTTGTGGTGGAAGTATTTTATTTTAGTACTTCTGCATTGCATCTGACCTGGTGTCATTTACCCATCTAAAGATACAAGGTCCTTTACCACAGTAATTGTTACCAAGTGAAGAAAATTACTGCAAAATACATAGAACAGAATTTTATTCTTGGAATATCAATGGATAATATGATATCTGATACATAAATATTCCAGAAATGCCAAATGTAGTTTAAAACTACATGTAAAATTATTACTCCTTAACACTAGGGGGTTTCGGGTGTACCAGAAAAATGTTTCCGTCATTTTTTTTCAAACTTTCTGCTTTCCTGCGAGGAGAAGTCGGTAAAAACTGACGGTGGCTTATTGGTGCCATATTATAAAACGTCTAATTTTCTATATGAAACGTCGTATTATCTGTATCTTCTCGAAATTCCCATCAGCTGATCTTCATATTTCTTGAAAGTCCACGGCAAATCGACGAGAACCGACTTGCTTAATCGATACCGTTTTCAGTTTGGAAAGGGTAATCACACAGAAAATGCAGGATGAATCACAATGAAACTTAGAAAATAACACGAAAAATGCGGAATCACAATGAAAATCATTTTCTCCGCGGTGAAAATATAATTTCTCCGCGGTTGAAATATTTTCTCTGCGGTGAAAACATTTTCTCCGCGGTGGAAACATTTTCTCCGCGGTGGAAATATTTTCTCCGCGGTCGAAATAATTTTCTCCGCGGTCGAAATAATTTTCTCCGTGAAAATATGCCCGCGGTTGAAATAATTTTCTCCGCAGTTGGAATAATTTTTTCCGAGGTGGAAATACACGTGACTTACATAAACCTCGCTTTCAAATATCCACCATTTTGTTTACCGGCCAGAAAACTGCTAGGCTTAGAAAAGTCACGTGTATTTCCACCGCGGAGAAAATATCTCCATCGCGGAGAAAATATTTCAACCGCGGAGAAAATATTTCAATTGCGGAGAAAAAGTTTCCACCTCGGAGAAAATGATTTTCATTGTGATTCCGCATTTTTGGTATGATTTTGTAATTGTCGTTGTGATTCATTCTGCATTTTCTGTGTGATTACCCTTTCCAAACTGAAAACGATACAGATAATACGACGTTTCATATAGAAAATTAGACGTTTTATAATATGGCACCAATAAGCGACCTTCGTTCCAGACTTGTGAGTTGTGGTGTGTACAGTAGATGTCAATCTCCACTGTCCTGCCTGGTGGAAGACTAACGCTCTCAACTTCCAATGGCTGGGTTAACCCTCTGTATGTAAAAGGCATCGGAGTATGCAGTCAAATGGCCTCTTTCAACCACATCGTTAGGTATTTCATTCTCTGTAAATATTCCCTAGAGTATAAGAATACTAATAGAACTTGACTTTTTGTCAAGAAGGTACTATTGCAAATGAACAAAGTACAACAGATAACTATCTCAAAATTGAAATAGCAATACTGAAAGAAAATGAACATCAAGCATGTGGGTACATGATTCAGTTATATAGTTCACCATCATTATACGATGGATCAACCATGATAGTACTTAATTCGCTTTCAACAGTCACGGTTATATGATAAATTACCAGCCATGAACCAATATTCATAAGGCTTATTCACACGATAGCGATTTAGTAGAATAGTGTCAAAAATGACAAGTAACCAATAGCCGGCGTTTCTATATGCAGACCGAAGTGGTGCGGTGGAGTCCAATGAATAAATAGTCCCGTTCCCGCGTTTAATGACGTAATCGTGTTTTGTGAGGTATACTAGACCCAATACTGAAATATGATGTCTGTAGATGATGTTATTGAAAAGATATTTGCAAATCTATAGCATGTCTATTTTCGTCCATTGGTGAATAAATCCTGAAATACTGTTATCCTGCTTTGGCTTCTGTCAAGACGTCATCCAAAATTATCTATTCGAATCGAAATATCCACAGAATTCGAAAACTTAGGAGACCTATTTTTGTAGAGAACGCCGTCGTGTCTCCTATCCCGTTTGAGGTATACGTGGATAAAGAAGAAATGATACACTAGATTGTTTTCTCAATTGGTGAAATATGCAAGACCCATTGTTCGCTCCTGATATATAAGTCTAGGTGAAATATGCAAGACCCATTGTTCGCTCCTGATATATAAGTCTAGGTGAAATATGCAAGACCCATTGTTCGCTCCTGATATATAAGTCTAGGTGAAATATGCAAGACCCATTGTTCGCTCCTGATATATAAGTCTAGGTGAAATATGCAAGACCCATTGTTCGCTCCTGATATATAAGTCTAAGTGAAATATGCAAGACCCATTGTTCGCTCCTGATATATAAGTCTAGGTGAAATATGCAAGACCCATTGTTCGCTCCTGATATATAAGTCTAGGTGAAATATACAAGACCCATTGTTCGCTCCTGATATATAAGTCTAGGTGAAATATGCAAGACCCATTGTTCGCTCCTGATATATAAGTCTAGGTGAAATATGCAAGACCCATTGTTCGCTCCTGATATATAAGTCTAGGTGAAATATGCAAGACCCATTGTTCGCTCCTGATATATAAGTCTAGGTGAAATATGCAAGACCCATTGTTCGCTCCTGATATATAAGTCGAAGTGAAATACTCAAGGGATGGGGTTTCGCTACCTCGAGAATAATGTTATATTCCTATCCGTTCTTTCTGTGATATATACCTATTTCGATGACGCCTCTCCCGGTTCGCCCCTATCGTTTTTGAAAAGTAACATTGTATTTGTATCATTCGTGAGACTGATGTATTTAAAACCGTCGCCCATTTATTTTGCAGATAATCCTTGTATTATTTCTGAGCATGTGTGCGATACCCTCAACACTATAATTTAAAGGGACTGAGAGTTAGTTGCCATGGCAACATAATATTTTCATCCACCAATCTCAGCCAAGCGTCTGCTGATCACATTGTCTTCTGAAGTCTATCGTTGACACATGAGTGTCCTAATGTCTTAATACATGTATGTGGTAGTTGTCTACAGTAATATCACAAGTAAACATGATAAATAGTATAAATGTTACAACCATACTCAATAATATATGAATAATACGACTGTGAATGTGTTTACCATGAAGATATCTGCTGCTGTGTTCTGTATATCGACGTAAGACTTTGATATTTCAAAATGGAATGCTGGAGTGAGGAGTCATCGATTTCGCGCCCACTTTCTGCCCTTATTGAGAGCTAGTCCATCGTCGATCCAAGGGTCCACCAAGCGGTAGATTTGACGTGCTTTTGGTTCTAGAAACAGAAGGTTTAATTATACTTGAAGGAGTAACCTGGGGCATTCACTTGATCGTATTAGATGTGGCGCAATATACCTACACTGGTTATCAGATTAATCGGGTTAAATATGACCATTATGGGGAATTGTAATTGGTTTATGACGTGATATCAGTTATATTTGCGGTCATGTTTGATCATGTGACTGATGGTTAACTGGTCATTCAGAGCCAATATCAGTAGACACCGATCTGGTATTCGACAATCAGCCGTCGTCTACGAAAGAGCCTCGGCGTCAATACCCTTTCTGGTAAATATGTGTAATTTCGGTAACACTAGCAAATCCAGATTGTTCATAAATGGGACAAAAGGATACACCTAAACTTATTGGAATATCAGTAGTAATTCAGGTCTAACCAGAAGCTATGCTGATAATCAGTCTCGGGAGAGGACCAGTCCAATCCAGTACGCAAAGACACGGTGGAATATGCCCACAGTCTTACGAAAAAACTCCAGGGCTCTTTCGTCTGATCCACCGTACTGTACAGCGAACCATAATGAATGGAACAATAAGATTAGGAATTACGGCAGGTTCAATATTGTTAGAACAGTATTTTTTGAAGTATTATAGCTAACCTTTCTAAATTTACACCACAGCTATATCTGCTTATTGATCTGTCAGCTACTGAAAACGACATAATTTTGAGAGGAGTACTTTAAACGCAAGCGGCACGCGAACCCACGACCTCTCCGAACTGTAGAATATTTCATAAACAAATTCAAGCCGAATTCTCGTTTCTATTGACGAACCACGATCTATTTGTGAAGCACAGATACTAGTAAAGTATTGATAACCCAACAATCTGGATATACTCCGATCTCGGTTCTTCCTCGTATTAGGGGAAACTAAGGTGTCGGAGTAGGTTAGAGAGCTTGTGTTCAGCACTGGTGATTTGGTGCCAAAGGCTTAGCGAGCTCGACTGCTTTACTTGACTCACCTGTTAACTCTAGTATCTTTCATTTACAAAGAAAATACAATCCTACAAAGATGGATAATAAAATTGTAAATGACATCAGTATATGTACTAGTATATAATCCGCTGGTAAGCCGTACCATTAATTCAGACAACCAGATGGATCGTGAATGTGCGCTATCCTGATTCTGAACTGTCTCCGGAAACTACGGTGGCGGAGTGGTTTAGAGCGCTTGTATATAATGTTGACGATTTTGAATATCTCACGGGATTCACATGTTCAGCAGTAGTATCTGTGCTTTATCAAGAAAGCAATATCTTAAAACAATTGCATCTTCATATTTACCCATCATGAAATGTCATTAATATATGCAACGTAAATGTCAGTAATGTTAGCACAATATCTCTCAAATTTACCTTCTGTTCTACAGTATGGAATAAATATATATCCACAACATCTCTTGAGACTAATTGCTAGTTTCACAAAGCATGCCCCATACATGATTCTAAACATGAAGCCATCGGTCGATTATTTCGAATTGGGGACGTATTCGGATGTGTACGCTATATATTGAAAAGCAAGTTCTGAGAAATGCTCCACAATTTACATCCACCCAACTTCTGTATCTAGGTATATATGAAGAATATGCAATATATTCTTGTTTTCATATACACAGATGCCCATCTCCGTATTCCATGCACCTGGAAATGTTGCAGAGCCAGCACTAGGTTTCAGACATATTTTGATAGAGTAAAATAAACTTTTTTTCATTAGACCTCTTTAAGTATTAACGCAAAGGGTTATCCACTGTAGCTTTGTGTTTTGGAGTAGTGCATCCCACACTCCTGCATCGCTAACATTTATGGCTAACTTAACTAACTTAAAGCAGCTTGATATGACTCATACACTTTTTGCCCGAGGATTGGTTAGAGAGCCTGAAGGTAACTACAATATAATATAAATTGTAAGTAACTCTGTCGTAGTGGCATTGGTCTTGGTTTTCAATGGCATAACTTGACTTTGACTCAATATATGACCTGGGTCTGACCAATCTTTTTTGAAGTTTTTACAACCAAATCATCCGAAAAATATCCCAGATTAAGTCGATCACCCAGGTACTATGTCATTATCCTTTAGTACCTTGTCGTTGTATACTCTACAATGTTTCTTTTCTGATATGACCCGATCTATTAACTATTGGGAAGTTGAAAAGTGCATTTTCATCCCAAAGGGCATTATCTGCATTATCCTTCTCGTGAATCCAAAGACACTAAGCCCAACAACATATGTAAAGTGAAATATACAAGTTTCAGTCGAACGCCCTTTTAATATATCCAAAATGCTGCATGCCGAGATTTGTGCGAATGGATTCTAATTGAACCTAAACGTCTAAAAATGATGTGAAACAAAGAGGTACTTTTTTCTGGAGTTTATGCAAACAAGCTGAAAATTGACCAAAGCAAATAAGCAATCCTGTGGTCAAGTCGATAGAAGTAACAAAGTAAACACAAAGGCGTAAATATTGTGAATTCTAAATAACCCTTCTTTGAATGTCGCCAGTTTGAATGTGACCATTAACCTTGTTGTGGAAAGTTATTGAAAATAAGCTGAAAATAGGTCCGAATCAATTAGCTTTAACGTTTGGCATCATAATATTCATCAGTTCCGGAGCTGTACTGAAAAATCTATGCCGATTGATCACTGCAAAAGTTACGATCCATATTATTATCCATCAACAGGTACCCTTTCCCTCACGAATTTTCATACTTATGTAAACCAGCATTTACCTGTTACAGAAACATGACTAACATTATTAACCAGCAATGGTTGCAGCAATCGCGTTGATTCACGATCATATCACTTTAAATTACTTAGATGGTTTAATCCTATCTGGCCTGTGATTTTGGAATATTTTTCCTACAAGTTCTGTTCGGGGGCTGAAACGTACCGCACTATACCTTTGGATCAAGTTCCCACAGAAAAAAAAAGAAAAAAAATCCAAAATGGCCGCAATGCTGACGTCAGATTGATGTCATTTTGCAAAAATACATTTTTGGTCGATTTCCCCCGTTTTTATAATAAGTTTTTATTTATGTGTTTTCTTCACGAAAACTGCATGACAAATTAGTAAATAATAATCTGATGTGAAATAAGATAGCCTTTGTCCACCTTTTCCACGCATAAAAGCAGGAATTATGAAGAACAATGACGAAAACATCACTTTTTCTGGTAACCCACATGACCGACATTTTGAATTTACCCATGATCCCTCCGCTTGAGGGGTTATGCAATTAGGCCCAAAATGACTCCAATATGATAAACTACAAAGTCACGGAGTGTCAGCTCTAAATTTTTTATCGTTCCGGAGATATAGAAGAAAGTTTGGTATGGTGGCCTCGCCAAGGCCTAACACTATAAACACATCCAGCAAATTCAAAGTTTGCGTACAGTCATGTATGCGTTACCTCTGGTAGCTTTCAGTCTAATAGTCGGAGATTTACAACTATCTGTGTCAAGATTTAGGATATTTTCGGTTGTATCTTCCACTGCACATAATCGAAACATCCGAAGACCTGTATACAGTCCTGTATGCTTTACCTCTGAGAACTTGGCCAGAGATTTACAACGATCTTCGTCTTCAGGAAATATAATACCACACACAGTCAGTAAAGTTTGTCAAGATATATCGTATTTTCGGTTGTATCGTCCATTGAGCATAATAGAACATCCCAAAGTCAACTATTTGAATAAAGGACTGGACATAATTAATTTACCACCTATCCTGAATGGTTCAGAGGTACGCAACACTGAACCACCTATTTTTAGTTCACGGAACCCCGTTGTATTTCATATAAATATACAAAATCTATAGCCACCAAAATAATCAATTATTCTAATGCTGTCAAGGAGTTTGAATGGAAATTATACACGTCTGGAGGTCATATGTTTGACTGAGAGTCGTCCAACTTACACCATGCAAACATATTGGTACTGGTAACCTTGATATCGTGAGTAATGACGACCTAAAAACACTCCAATGAAGGGGTCTAAATATAGAGTCGAGAAGGATAAACCAGAAAGCCGATCAGGAGATAGTCCTGACTGCAATGGAACAGTACGTTATTGAGTGTTCAAAGCAAGAAAAAGTTGGATCTACAGTACTCACTGCTTGGCTGGACCTTACCAAAAGCAGGGCCGTTGAAAACATACGCCATAATGACAGAAGTATGCTTCCCCCAGCAAAACAAGTAATGAGAATTCTAAATTCGCAAGAGGTTCTAGGAAATCGTCAGAGTAAATTTTCCTAGTCCCAGCAGACAAAGTCCCGAATAATCTAATATTCATATGTAATTATTTCATTTACCAGGTGCTGGTTAAGGAATTGTGTATAAGCACGCCATCGTCGAATACGTTTAATTATTCCTCAACTGCAGTCACTCTGGAAAATTGATTTAACGATCACGAAAACTTTCTCACGGAAAGAGGTGTTTCTCTTCCAACATCTCATGACGATATACCAAAAGCAAACTGCATTCCCAAAACGCATAAAAAAAGCATAGATAGACTCATAGCTGTTTTTTGTTTGCACCACTATTTCTAGAAATTCTGGCGTTGAATGTAAATTAAATATTGAAAAACTTCAAACGTCTTAAGGAAGGCCTTGGTGCGAATCGTCCATATCATTCATGGGATGTGTTGTCCAGTGAAGGGTATATGTGTTGTCCAGTGAAGGGTATATGTGTTGTCCAGTGAAGGGTATATGTGTTGTCCAGTGAAGGGTGTATGTGTTGTCCAGTGAAGGGTCTATATATCCACCCTTATTGGATTTGAAGGAACCAAGACGGCCCATAATATTTAGACCTATATCTCTATAAAGCTGAAGCGTGCCTTCTTTCTCGTCGACTTTAGGAAAAGATAGATGATTACAACTTGGACATCGTAAACTATCACTTTATGGACAATACTTTTCCAGAGGGAACATATACATATGTCGTCTATCAGCATTTGATAAATCCTGGGTCCAAGTCCGCTTAACCCGGGGCTACGGGCCGTAAGAAGCCCATATACTACAAATTCGTCATGATGTTTATATGAACAAGCACAATCAAAGCCTAACAGATATACATCATTCTCTTGATAACGCCTTTTACAACGAAAATCATATGGATTAAGAATACTGATCAGCGATACTGATTTGATATTTGGAGAATCATGATGTCGAAGCCGGCCTCATTGAATACTGTTGACCACTTCTCCTGGCAGGAGTCTAACCTATGTTTATGTATAGTGTAACGAAAGTGGAGAATGCGAACGACCCCTTGGGTTCCCCTTTAATAAATCACTGCTGGTGGTTCGACACGTGACTACTGTGAAATCGATTGTGTTTACGTGTGCGGTTCACTTACCTGATGGAATTCAACGCTGTAATTTTCCTAGAATGAACTACAATAATCCGGGAGACAGACAATGCCTCGAAATCCCGGTGAAGTTATCTCAAACGATCAGTCGGGACGGAAAAAGGAACCGTGGTGAGCTCACTTGCTTCGCTGTAGATGACGTCAGTCAGGAATCCGGAAGTCAACATTCGAGAATATGCAGATGAGGGATAGTGAACTTTGCGGTCGTCGCATGAATTAACTAGAGAGAGTTGGAAGCTGAGATTTACCAGTGACGTCCGTTATGAATTATGGTTTGTTCCTCCATAGCCAGATTTATCCAGCGAAGTCCAGATAAACTGACCGGGGGAAGTGTGATAATTTGACAATAAAGAGGGCGCTGGCATCGTCGACTTGTTTCTACCTTTATCTGCAGGAGAACGTTCTGTTTCTACCTTTATCGGCAGAAGAGCGGTAGCCCTATATAAGCCAGACTCCCGCTAAAACGAGGGAGTCCAGCAGAAACTCCGAGGTGAGAGGACGCACGGTTGTATCGGGGAGAAGAAATCCAATACATTGCCGGGCCGGAGAACGGCCGTTATTAGGCCGCCGAATTCTTGCCGCCGCCGGGCCGGGACCAGGCCGCCGAATTGAAGAACTGCCGCCGCCGAATTCTATAGCATCATAGCATACATTTACACTCACTTACATTCACACGTCCGGGCTGTGTTTACTCGACTCCGATCTCTACCTGTCTCAACCGTAATGCACAGTTGTGCGGGTACAGCACTGGGAGATAGGGTATAGACACTTATCGCTAATGGTTATTTCTAACTCTACCTGATCCTCGTCCGTATCACACAGACGTGCAGGTTTAGCTCTGGGAATTAACTAACGGCGTTAGTGTTGATAGCATGGCCATACCTTAGCCGCATCTCTACTTGACTCAACCGTACTGAACAGTTGTGCAGGTACAGCCCTGTGGTTAATGGTATCGATAAAGCTGTAGCCGGTAGGAGACGCTCGTCTCTGTGAAGAGGGTACAGCTAAGCCAAATCAAACACAGTTCCTACGTAAACAATTATCCATGCACACACGTACTTAAACACACAACCTACGGGTTGAGATACATTCATGCTAACACTCACAAGCTACAGTCTAGAGCTTTATATATATACACCTTACCAGTAAATCGTACCATAAACGATTATCCATTCACTGCCCCATAAGCATACGGTCTCTCACCACCCTGTACATACATTGAGTAATTCACGGCCAATCATAGATTAATACTGTCTCATACAGTAGTATATAAAGGGGGAATCCTTGACCAGATGCCCATCTATTGCGGATGACCATACAGTAGTATGTGAAGAGGGTTCATAGACCAGGTGACCATACAGTAGTATAGAGAGGGGGTTCCTATATCAGGTGACCATACAGTAGTATAGGAAGAGGGTTACTAGACCAGGTGCCTACCCATCCACCGTGTGTTATCGATGTCCGATCCTATGTGGACCGTGTAGCCGTGAACTCTAGCCTTGATGACTCGTCCTTGGAGCCGGGCCGCGAAGGCCTACGAAGGGTGCCGTCTGCTGCTGTGGTGAGCCGTGCAGTTGAATAGTCCTGCGGTGTTACAGAGAGACGGGCCGGTGCCGTAGAAGCCTTTGTACTGTGATAGTACTGTCGTGCCTAGGCACGTCCGCATCCATTGACAGTTACCAACGCTTGGAGGAGCCAGGTCGTGTAAGACGAGACACGACGACGACGAGAAGTTCATACAGCCCGAGGGAAGAAGATCGGGGGAAGGAAGACACACGCCGGACACACCCACGGGAGGGCCAGGTCGTGTAAAACGAGACACGACGTACAGTCCATCCATACGGGAGTGGACGAAGACCTGGGGAAGAAAGATAGACGCTGGATCCTACCACGAAGACATGGTGAAGGAAGATAGACGCTGGATCCAACCACGAAGACCTGGGGAAGGAAGATAAAAGCTGGACTCAACCACGAGAGAACCGGTCGTGACCAGACTGTGGCTGTGACCAAGCCTGATCGCGATATAGCTAGGGCTATATAATTTTGTATATATCTTTCTATTTTATTGAACTTCGGTTAAAGCTAACTATAAGAATACAGGTAAATCCAAATCATAGATCAGGGATCTTCTTTTCAGGGATTATACGCTACCGCGAACTGAATCCTGTATTCCTGCTTAAAGAATTATATGTCAGTATTGTATTAATTTGCTTTGGTTGTCATTACAGGTCTTCCTTTCCAACCCCCTCGATCCAGACAAGGTGACAGGTTGAATCGAACTCCCTCGTTGGCCAAGATCAGTGCACGAGTGCGTTCCCGGTAGCCTGACAGTTTGTCTTGGGGACCTTGCGCACTCTCTTGTGGATCTGAAACATCCATTCCCCACGTAAACGTTAAATGATGATTAGGATTTTGTGTGTAGAAGGTCATCATGTCTTGCTGACATCATTGAAACCTGTTTCCTCTTGTAGGAAATCATCTCGTGTTTTGATTATTTTTATTTCATACACATTTGGAATTGTTACTAACTATCATACTATCGTCGTTCGATTGTAGACGAGATGTATACGCATATTGAAGGAATCCAGAGGTAATTAAATAGATGTTACATAATGAAAATCAAACCATCAATCGCAGGTGCCGAGATCCAGTTTGTCTTAAACAATGTTTTCAAATAAACACACCCATTTTTGTTGCGTTGAAAGAATATATTGTAGTCATGTTAAACCCTCGGGACAGAAGGAAACCTTTATCCTAGAGGAAGGAACTACGGGTGTTCATGGGGAACTAGCTTTCTTGAGTTGTTGAACCATTGAAGGAGGCTGGAGTACACTTTAACAGTCCAGTCAATAAGCACATAAAACAGGCAAGATTGTGCGCTTTTCACACAAGTGTGAAACTTTGCACACTTATATTATCTCATAAGTTGAACCTGTCCCTTAATGGCCCATACAGACTTATAATCGCTGGCCCTACCTGAACTTGATACTGTGATGTTTAGCCCTGTAATATCACTTGTCTTTATTGCACCATATAAGCGTCCTGTCGATGTCTTGTGAGCTGTCCTCGGTGCTTTACAGGGTAGATGTAGGGTGTCTCGTTTCATGTTACTTCAAAGATTTCTTTTTTTCAGCAGCATGAACGCAATTTGGCTGGGCGGCGCTTAGTTGGTTCGTCGCGATATGACTGAAATAATGTTGAAATCGACGTTAAATCCCATTCACTCACACACTCACCCCCTACCTGTGAATACACCACATCATTGAAAATTGTTGGCTGTTTCACTTTTGTATGAAACCATCTTGTGTTCGTATTATTTTTATTTCAAACACATTTGGAATTGGTGCTAACCCTAATAGGAAATAGGTCTTTCGATAACTGACGCGGAAATGTTTTTTGGACGGCGGATGAATATTGAATGTCGGATCTGACGCTTGCTATTGATGGACCTGAAGTTGGGGAATGATTCTCCGATTATTCACTAATGTTGTTTACTAACTAATAAAACGATTTCATCAGAACGGGACGTCTGAGCACAGGAGAAAAAATATAAAGTATTAATCCATGTGACGAAATTGCTGTGAAACGTATGATAAAAAGAAAATACATAAAGTATATCATTAATTGTTTAACGTTAAAATCAAATGATTTTCCAATTGCGTCTGATTGCGTCAGTATACCGTGCAAATTTGTGCGCGTCTTGGCTTCATTCTTGGCAACTAGCTAAATTGACTATAAAATTGATATAGATCTCCATTTTGCAGGGTGGTCATTTTGAAATTTAAAAAATGCTCGCCATCTGTAACCTATTTTCGACAATATCTCATCACCTAAACAAGGTATCAGCACCATTCTCCTGGCTACATCCATTTTTGATGGACAGGGCATCAGTTGGTGGCACTATTTACCTGTTTGAATCTTGGATTTCTGTGGATAATCGCTACATAAATGACGCAGTGAAGGATATATATCCACCACACTGGATTTGAAGGAAACTACAGATAGCCCTTGCGGCGCATCATATTTAGACCTATATCTCAATAAAAATTAAACGGGCCTTACGACAAGATAGATAATTTCAATTTAGATATTGTAAACTATCTCTTTCTGGACTATAATATTCCATTGGGAACTGCATCCGGTGTATACATATCTCGCCTCGTATCATTTGCTAGATTCTGTGTAAAATGAAACGATTTTATTCAACGCCAAAATACATTATTGAAGAAACTTATAAAACAGGAGCCTCCACTCAAAGTTTCTCCAATTTGGAGATACATATCCGACAACAAATACGAGCGTAGCGAGCAAGATCCATGGCGGTACGTTTCGCAACTTGTGTCTACTTCCGATTACCGGGACTGGGGGCCGTGTGAACCAATGTACTTCAAGATCCTCATAGTGTTACAGCATGACTGAGATACATCAGTCCCTAGACAACAAGCATATGGGTTAACCCTATCTGGCCTGAGAGATTTGGGGTGTACCGCAGCCTGTGTGAGGGTGGGGGTGGAGAGTGCTCCCCTCCCCCCTATATATTTTCGCTATCGCTAAGGCTAGAGGGCTGAAACTTACCACACTATATCTTCGGGTCAAGTTCTACAAGAAAATGTAAAAAAATCCAAGATGGCCGCCATGATGACGTCACCGTGACGTCATTTTCAAAAAGAGCATTTTTGGACGATTTTTCGGTCAAAATCTTCGAATTTTTTATTTTTGTTTTTTCTTCGCAAAAACTGCATGATAAATTAGTAAATAATAATCTGATATGAAATAAAATAAGTTTTATCCACTTTTTCGTACAGAAAAAGCAAAGTTTTTAAAGAAATATGAAGAAAACATCACTTTTTCTGGTACCCCAGATGGACGCCATTTTAAATTTACCCATGATCCTCTTCTCCTCAGGTCATGCCAATAGGCTCAAAATGACCCCATTATGATAACCTATAACGTCACGGGGTTTCAGCTCTCCATTTTGTGGCGTTCCGGAGATATCGAAGAAAATTTGGTAAGGGGGCATTTTGGCCCCCCCTGAGGGGGAACAAATCAGGGGGCGTTTTTTGGCGTTACTAAGATATATGGTTTCAGTAAAATGCATAGAATCGCGTTGAATCAACATGCTAAATTTTTGCGTAATTTTTTAACAAATATGACGAAAACATAACTTTTCTGGTACCCCTACATGGCCACCATCTTGAATTTCCCCATGATCCTTTGCTCAGGGCGTCATGCAAATAGGCTCAAAATGACCCCAATTTTCAAACAAGGCATTTTTTGTTCGATTTTTCGGTCGGATTTTCCGAATTTTTTATTTATTCAATTTCTCCGCAAAAACTGCATAATAAATTAGTAAATATTAATGTGATGTGAAATAAAATAGGTTTTGCCCACTTTTCATCGCGGAAAAGCAGACATTTTGAAGATATATGACAAAAACATCACTTTCCTGGTACCCTACGTGGCCGCCATCTTGAATTTACCCATGATCCTCTGCTCAGGGGGTTATGCAAATGGGCTCAAAATGACCCCAATATGATAAACTATAAAGTCCCAGAGTTTCAGCACTCCATTTTTCGTCGTTCCGGAGATAGCGCAGAAAGTTTGGTAGGGGAGGGCCATAATGCCCCCCCAGGCTTGGTAGGGTTAACAAGGCTTTGTGTATGGTGGCTCCGTAGACATCTCGTAATATCTCTAATCTGGTATTCCGAGATGGCCGCCATTTAAAACTCATTTTGATCAGTATATCCTTACCTAAACCCTTCATGAACTCTATTCCAGTTATACCTACATGTTCAGGCGTGAATATTCCGATGGTTGAACAACAGTCACGCGGGAATGCAAACGACGTGTCTGGCTTATTTGGTGCATCAATCTATATTATCGAGATCGTTTGTGAGAATCGGATCCTATGTGGGGCGGTGAAATGGATTTGCACGGATGGCAAGCCGTTTCAATATTTAATCGGTTATTCCACATATGTTGAAACCTTTTGCACATATGTCAAAAAGTGTTGAACATATGTATAAAACTTTTCAACATATGTCTAAAAGTGCGGATTTATTCCACATATGTGTTAAAGTTTTATACATATGTTGAAAACTTTTTGACATATGTGCAAAAGTTTTCAACATATGTGGAATAGTTAATTTATTTAACATATGTGTAAAACTTTCCAATATATGTCTAAAACTTTTACACATATGTCTAAAACTTTTCCACGTATATGTAAAACTTTTACACATACGTATAAAACTGTCAACATAAGTGAAATAGTTAATTTAATTCACATATGTGCAAAACTTTTCCACATATGTCTAAAAGTTGCTACTTTTTTCATAGGCACCGGCTGCTCCCTGGTATCGTTTTGGCGCCTTTTTCATCTGCAAACAAAGGAACAAATTATCCACAGTGATAAGATTGTACTCAGTAAGGTTGATCTCGAAATGACAAAGAGACTGAGCCTGTGTGTTTGTTTCTCTTTGACCCAGCTGATTACTCCTACACTACCGTATTTCGATCCTGTATGTGAGATCATTGATTGTTAATTCGGGGGTTGTTCCCACCCCTCCCCCGCTCACTTTCATTTCAAGTTTGCATACAGTTGAAACTAAAAACTTCCCGCCCCGCCCCCCCTCCAAAAACACAAACAACAGCGCCATTCTACACTTTCCAATCCACTGACATATGTATGTTAAACCCAGTCCAAAACCGAGACCACATGTGACTGTGGGACCGGGACTATTCTTCGACTGGATTTCAACTGATTTAATATAATAAAAAGCTTTATTTATTTTAAGATGATTCCACACAGTCCAATGGCTACAAAGGTGGTCTCCTTCACCGTAAATATATACATAATATCGATGACTGACCATCACTAACTAAATGTTTTTGTGGTATATATATATGGGGAAGTTTTCCTCTGTTTGCATCAACAAAAAAAAGACACGATAACAATTAAAAAAATTCAATTCATTTCACCACATTATACCAACACAAATTGCATATCGATGCTAAAGAAAATGTGAGCCTCTCACAAATACTATCGCAACGTTAAATGTGTACCACGTTTGAATATCATCTTCACATTTGCTGTTCAACAGATACATATAGTCACGATATATTTATTACAGGCAATAAGTTTCATATGCAATAATTCGCCACTGGAATATTGTAACAATTACTGGTAGAGAATATATGTATGGTATTGGTAATTTTGATGCTTCAATACATGGGCATGCAGAATATATTTATCTACTGATTAAAGAACAAAAACGCTTTTGTAAAAACGTATGCTTTAATTTGAATTATCTCACGAGGAACACAATGAATACAATATTTAATACAAAGTATCGTCATGGATCATTATATCAAAGGGATACATGTAGCAGAGGAACGGTTACAGATCGACTCATATATAACCAATAATGGCATGGACTAAGGATTTATCAAGTGAATAATATAGAGATAGTGCATGCTGTGGGATGTGATATCACGATTTGTCAGCTCGAGACAGGTGATGTGACAGAAGAATGTCTACTGACCGCGTGCTATTGCCTCGAGACCGTGCGTTATCACAAATTACAGAACGTCATGTGACCGAGTTCCAACCAATCAGGATGAACAATTCTGGTGTGAGATATAATAATAATAATTGTGAAACATGTACATATGTATTAATGAACGGTCATAAAACTGGTGGAATTGCATATACTACTTAATATGACAACGAACCATGGAATTATTATTCCACCGTAAAAGATGAAAAACATTTGTTCTTACCAAATTGTTGTTTTAACAATAATAACGGTGAAAAAAGCACTGACAAAATAGAACATATATAAAATTACAAAAGGGGAAAACATACTGATGCTCATTCTGCTTCCTGGATACTATTCGAACGGATTGAATGTTGAGCTTGCTTCCATCAAAACACGTATTCTTGCTAATTGCTAATTCTAGATAATAATAAAACTAAAAATAAAACAAAGGAATAAATGTATATTTGGGACTTCAGGTTAATTTAATGCAAAACGGATTTCGTTATATATACT
>JAVTVY010040945.1:0-18097 GCA_036873755.1 Hanleya hanleyi | reverse complement strand
CAATGAAGCCTTTGAAGCGGAAACTCATCGTTTCCCGACCTGAATTCAGCTACATGTATAACTACACGTAGCTCTGTTTTATCGCCATGACTATTTGCTCATCGATATAAGAACCCTGACATCAGGAGCAGTTTCTTTGTTCAGTATCTGATCTGCCTGAACATTTCCTATTTCTATGAAGATCAAAGACGAGGTCTTCTCAGGGTTCCAATCCCGAAATCCCATTTTAAATCATTAGTCTAGTTGATGGATTCATATTGGGACGTTGAAGAGTTCAAGTTGCCAGCTGTAACTCTCATATTTCCCACACTGACGAAAAATGAAGAACAATCCGACTGAAAAATTGAACATTCACTATATCTAATGGAACAACCATAAGCATAGCCAAGTATGAGGGACTTCTGGGGATTTAGTTAAATTGCACTGAAAATAGAACCAAACGCATATTAGCCAATGAGAGCGCGAGCATGGTGCCCTGCAGAAATGGAATAGCTTTAGAAACTTCAGACAAAAAAGGTATTATTCATCAAAGCTTTGGCTCATAAATTGATAGCTTTCATTTATGATGCTCTGAGAGACAGTATTCTTCTCTTATTGGTAAATGTGATACAAATCTATTTTCTCAAGCAACCGAGTTGAAAACTTATTCTGCTGAATGGACCGTACAAATTGGGATCAGCAACATTAAACGCGTGAGAGATGGCAGTTAATCTACGTGGTCATTATGACAGGCGCGAATCAGATCGGAATATACTGCTGAGTTTTCTATACCAATATTACATGAAGTGACATTGCGTCTATCTACACAAAAATTCATCAGGGACGACTGCCTAATCGAATCAGATATTTATGCCTATTTTTTCACGCTTTGTTTGCAAATTGTAAACCCAAAAAAGAACTGTTTAGGTATCAAAGACTCGTATCCATTAGTTCTAATTGGCGTGTTTACTTTCCTACGCTTATAAATGAAGTAGATATGACAATGTTACATCCGGGTCAACGATGACAATCAATCAGATGGCGGTACAGGTCAATAAGTAAGTTAGCGCCTATCAACTGATGAGGGATAAATAAAACAGGAGGCGGCAACGGATCGTTGTCAGATGGACTGAGCAAGTCTCCTGTTCAACACGGCACTCGGTCGACTCCAGCAACTAATCACTGTTCAAGTTTCACAGAAGGTAAATATACGCCTTTCTATATCATTCCATCACACGTATGTGTATATTGCGTGTCGGTAGTCCAAAAAAAACAACGTTATTTAATTATATAAGCATATCCATCAATCAAGCATATTAAAACACGGTCGTACGCCAAATTCAACATTAAGTAGCCAGTCCTCGTCCGTGGTCGAATAATCTTACACTATTAGGAAGAAGGTATACAATCCTGTCCAAGTCCAGGAACGTACACTGTCAAAATGCAAGTATTGTATTTAGCATTAAAAATGTCCGAAGAGTAACAACATTATATAAAGCGTTATATTTGTAACACTATCAGAAAGTGATGAAAAAAGGTGTTATCTCCAACATTATAGAGCTGTATCAGGAGCAATACAACACTTTACAATGCCGAATTTATCATGATAGATATAACACTTTTTTCAACACTTTCTCAGAGTGTTACTAATATAACAGTTTATAAACTAAAAATATACAGACACAAAGCTGTTTTGTTTTGTAAGAGAAAATCGGTTAACAGTTTTCAATAATGCCGGTGTAAAAGAAATTTTGATCATCTGGCATTCACTGCCACAGAAAGGGAACAAATTATCACCTTCGCCAGGAACTGAAAGCTAGACGCATGTATGTTTTAACAAACCTCATATAAGAATGGGGTGTACTGGATCAAGGCTGATAGCATTTGCCCAATCCATAGGTCGTATCCTGTGCACATAAGCGTGCACACTTATATAATGTACACATGTTACCTGCTGATAAAAACTGAGTAAATTATACCTATGACATGTATGACGACCCGAGCACATATTTGACTTACTTGTACATGTACCTTTCAGAGCAGGTTGCCTGCTCAAAATCTCCTGCACAAATTCAGACAATCTCTAAGGAATGACAAATGACTTCTGAAGTGTAGCACAACAAAATCTATCAAATCGAACGGCAATATAGTTCGTTGTGACTTTGTTGCCGAGGAAGAGGTATTCAGGTATTCAGATATTGTATTCTGCTTGCATACCTGATTATTGCATATCAATTTTGTTGTGGTTCCTTCATATACGAGTATATTCATATATTCCTATAGCTTCATTCATTCAGAGTAACAATTGGTGGTTTCGCCTTAACCCCACCAAGCCTACGCAGTGGCATAAACTACTCTATCCCCGGAACGACATAGATTTGAGAGTTGACACTCCCTGACACTGTAGTTTATTATTTTGGGGTCAGACATTTTAAGCCTACTTGCAGTACCTCCGGAGCAGAGGATCACGGGTAAATTCAAAATTGCGGCCATGCAGGCCTGTCGACCAGAAAAGTGATGTTTTCGTCATTTTTCTTCAAAATATTTCACATCAGATTATTATTTACTAATTTACCATGCATAGGCCTACTTTGGCGATGAAAACAAAAACTTCTAAAAATATGACCAAAAAAATCTATCAAAAATACCCTTTTCAAAATGACGTCCCGTGACGTTCTCAAAGCGACCATTTTTACATTACATTTTCCATGAAAGCTTGGCCCAAGATTAGAGTGTGGTAAGTTTCAGCCCCTAGCTCAAGGAGGAAGACAAATATTTAGAGTGGGGAGGGGGAAATGTCTGCAAGTCTGTAGAAGTACCAAAAAGGATCAGGCCAGACGAGGTGAAATCATTGATTTTGCACAACCGCATTAGCTCACGGCCCTGTTTCCATAAGACCCAATGCCCTGCATCGTTCTGAGTATACAACAAACGGTGTTCTTTAAGTCAATAGAAACAATTCTTTCAAAGCAATAATTCATTATTGACTCTCCAACCAAACGCCTCATGGGGGTCAAATCATCACTAAAATGAACCATGTCCTTTGGAACTGTATTATTGGTATACAGTTCCAAAGGACCCATGGTTAAGCATTGGGGGATCTTATAAGGCTGGGGTCTGACTTCGCAACCAACATTTTCACCAACATATCTCGCCACCAACCTAATAACGCCACAGGTATACTGCCGAAAAGGCGATAAGCAGGCCTAAAGTCGACATGTAAAGAAATCCAGTATTAACCAACATCGTCGCCTTCGAGGTCTTGTGTCGGTCATGTAAAGACTTTCTCTGACAGACGATCGCTGGTTTCATGATGTTGTTGAGGTGAGATTTTTTTTATCAAAGTTCGGTATGCGAATTTAAGCTCGACGTTTTGTGCGATGACCGTGTAGAGTCAATTGTATACAGGAAATGCAGTTGCCAAAGAGAGGTGGACGATTGAATGTGTGGATTTTAATATGACTCTCTGGATAATTTAATCTCAGCATTTTTCGACGGAGTCGTGTACGCTCGCTTTGGCAAAACACTCTTCCGTTCTATAGGCTTTTCTTCAGCCTCCCTCTATGTTGCCTCGTATATGACGGTAACAACCGAAAGGCGAAGAGTTACGCAAGCAATGAAGCTACCGCTAACCTAACATCGCTGAACCCGCACTTGTTCGAGCCCCGCACACTCAAATAACCTTGAGTGTGACAATAAACCACTCCCCTCTCCCATTCTCCTCAATGACGCTACTCAATGTAACTGAGTGACAACTTATTTAGTATGTGATTAGGTTATATAGAAGCTCCAGATGTAAAGTTCATCAGATAGGAACCGGGTAATACTCGATAGCTAGAGTGTGTTCAAGGCTGGGCGACCTCATTCTTTACCATCATTGTTGACACACGTTGACACTGAATGTATCTAGTTTGTCGAGGAAGAAACAATAACGGATGGTTAATAGAACGAGAGATTCTGAAGGATCTTGGCGCCCACCATTGTCCGATAATTGTAAGCTAATGACAAGAGAATCTTTTTGTCCATTGTTACTAAGAACAAACGATTGATTTGTAATTTTATTTACAGAATTTCGAATCTGAGCGAAAAAGAACGAAAAAGGGACACTGAAAAACACCAAGATATAATCTAAGTTTCAGGACTTTCAAGATTTCTAGAAACTGTACTTATGTCGGTTGTTATAATACAAGAGAAATGAGCAAAGTTAGTCTGAGAGTGAATGTACATGTACGGAGGATCCTTCGTCTTCGTTTTGTAGTATTTTTTATTTAGTTATTTTTTTGCACGTGTCATCATTGGGTACTGGAAGCGAAGACAAATCTCTTTGACACTTTGGCATGAGCTATGAAACATACATGAGATTTTATAACTACATGTAGGAACGAATGCTAATTCTCTTTTGTTTACTGGGCTAGTTTGAGATATCTCTTTTAAGATACCATGCTCGAAAGTAGTAAGATAGTCCGATACTTCATACGGAAGAGATCCGGTCCGCGCAGTAATGTTGAAACTTCGAAAGTACCTGAATCCTGATTATCTCCCTTGGATCGAAACATGCAGTAGTCTATAGTTGTTGAGTTGTGACGTCCCTTCATGTAGCCGACCCGCCGGCAGACGAAAGGGTGGGGCAGTTCACTTGCAACTGCATGGCCTAAAGAAAACTGATTTAAAATTTGAATAAATACATTTTAATTCCGAATTATTTGAACTCCTTGATATGCAAGGTGAAGGTGTGGATATTCTCTATACTCAATATATAGAATATACCCCACGGTTTGATCCGCCGACTCTTCTGATACAACGTCACAAATTGGGAATACCGTATTAATTTGAAGCGTAACTTGGATTTTCGAATCGGACCAAAAAAGGTATCTTGCACCACTAGGCCCCACGTGGGACCTGTGTACCAAATTTCAGAAAGATGGCTGCCTGGTGCCCATATTGGATTTTCGAATCGGACCAAAAAAGGTATCTTGCACAACTAGACGACAAGGGGAACCTGTGTGCCAAATTTGAGAAAGATCCATGCAGAAGTTCCTGAGAAATCGCGATCACAAGGTTTCATGGGGAAATCCAAGATGGCTGCCTTGTGGCCATACTGGATTTTCCGATCGGACCAGAAAAGCTATCTTGCACAACTAGACCCCAAGGGGAACCTGTGTACCAAATTTGAGAAAGATCCATGCAGTAGTTCCCGAGAAATCGCGATGAAAAGGTATCACGGGGAAATCCAAAATGGCCACCTTGTGGCCATATTGGATTTTCGGTTCGGACCGAAAAAGGTATCTTGCACAACTAGACCCTAAGGGGAACCTGTGTACCAAATCTGAGAAAGATTCATGCAGTACTTCCTGAGAAATGACGATAACAAAGTTTCATGAGGAAATCCAAGATGGCTGCCTGGTGGCCATATTGGATTTTCGAATCGGACCAGAAAAGGTATCTTGCACAACCAGACCTCAAGGGGAACCTGTGTACCAAATTTGAAAAAGATCCACGCAGTACTTCCTGAGAAATGACGATAACAATGTTTCATGGGGAAATTCATGATGTCTGTTTGGTGGCCATACTGGATTTATTTTCGAATCGGACCAGTAAAGGTATCCTGCACAACTAGACCCCAAGGGGAACCTGTGTATCAAATTTGAGAAAGATCCATGCAGTAGTTCCTGAGAAATCGCGATAACAAGGTTTCATGGGGAAATCCAAGATGGCTGCCTGGTGGCCATATTGGATTTTCGAATCGGACCAGAAAAGGTATCCTGCACAACCAGACCCCAAGGGGAACCTGTGTACCAAATTTGAGAAAGATCCATGCAGTAGTTCCTGAGAAATCGCGATAACAAGGTTTCATGGGGAAATCCAAAATGGCTGCCTGGTGGCCATATTGGATTTTCGAATCGGACCAGAAAAGGTATCTTGCACAACTAGACCCCAAAGGGAACCTGTGTACCAAATTTGAGAAAGATCCATGCAGTAGTTCCTGAGAAATCACGATAACGAGGTTTCATGGGGAAATCCAAGATGGCCGTCTTGTGGCCATATTGGATTTTCGATTCGGACCGAAAAAGGTATCTTGCACAACTAGACCCTAAGGGGAACCTGTGTACCAAACTTGAAAAAGATCCATGCAGTACTTCCTGAGAAATGACGATAACAAAGTTTCATGAGGAAACCCAAGATGGCTACCTGGTGGCCATATTAGATTTTCGAATCGGACCAGAAAAGGTATCTTGCACAACCAGATCCCAAGGGGAACCTGTGTACCAAATTTGAGAAAGATCCTTGCAGTACTTCCTCAGAAATGTCGATAACAATGTTTCATGGGGAAATCCAAGATGGCTGCCTGGTGGCCATATTGGATTTTCGAATCGGACGAGAAACGGTATCTTGCGCAACTAGACCCAAATTTGAGAAAGATCCATGAAATAGTTCCTGAGAAATCTCGATAATAAGGTTTCATGATGAAATCCAAGATGGCTGCCTGGTGGCCATATTGGATTTTCGAATCGGACCAGAAAAGGTATCTTGCACAACTAGGCCCCAAGGGGAACCTGTGTACCAAATTTGAGAAAGATCCATGAAGTTGTTCCTGAGAAATCGCGATAACAATGTTTCATGCGGAAATCCAAGGTGGCTGCCTGGTGGCCATATTGAATTTTCGAATCGGACCAGAAAAGGTATATTGCACAACTAGAACCCAAGGGGAACCTGTGTACCAAATTTGAAAAAGATCCATGCCGTAGTTCCTGAGAAATCGCGATAACAAGGTTTCATGGGGAAATCCAAGATGGCTGCCTGGTGGCCATATTAGATTTTCGAATCGGACCAGGAAAGGTATCTTGCACAACTAGACCCCAAGGGGAACCTGTGTATCAAATTTGAGAAAGATCCATGAAGTAGTTCCTGAGAAATCGCGATAACAAGGTTTCATGGGGAAATCCAAGATGGCTGCCTGGTGGCCATAGTAGATTTTCGAATCGGACCAGAAAAGGTATCTTGCACAACTAGATCCCAAGGGGAACCTGTGTACCAAATTTGATACAGATCCATGCAGTAGTTCCTGAGAAATAGCGATAACAAGGTTTCATGGGGAAATCCAAGATGGCTGCCTGGTGGCCATATTGGATTTTCGAATCGGACCAGAAAAGGTATCTTGCACAACTAGACCTCAAGGGGAACCTGTGTACCAAATTTGAGAAAGATCCATACAGCAGTTCCTGAGAAATCGCGATAACAAGGTTTCATGGGGAAATTCAAGATGGCTGCCTGGTGGCCATATTGGATTTTCGAATCGGACCAAAAAGGTATCTTGCACAAGTAGACCCCAAGGGGAACCTGTGTACCAAATTTGAGAAAGATCCATATTGTAGTTCCTGAGAAATCGCGATAACAAGAATTGTTTACGGACGGACTGACGGACGGACGGACGACGGACGACGGACCACGGACGAAAAGCGATTTAAACAGCCCACCATCCAGAATCTGCTCTGCCAATTACTCCTGCACAATTAAATACTTACTTCAAAGAATACTTTTGCAGAATAAACATTTTGCACATTTCGCATTCAAACTCCGTGACCCATCATTGTTTGAAGATATTTCTTGTTTACGTTCGGACCGTGTTTGGCTTCAATTATGCGGGGGTGGGGGGATTTGAAGCAGCTGTGTATCAGAGTCGCATGTTGTTTGACTCCCATATAACACTCTGCCAGATCGGCTGGGATGTGTTTCCTTCTCTCGGAGCAAGTTACATGGGATCCTCTTATTCCCAAAATCGTATTTCATTCTAATTGACGTATAATCGTATCAGAGGAACTGAATTTGTGGTCAGAAAATATAACCACACGAACAAAACATTTAACAGTACTGTAGGAGGTGCGAGTATTTGTTCACATGACGTCACAAACAAACAAATAGAAAGTCATATTATACATAAACATAGGCTAGCTTCCTGCAAGATATAAGCGGTCAACAGTAAACATATCAAATCCGTATCGCTGGTCAGTATTCGTAACCAATGTGATTTTCGTGGTAAAGTCGTTATCTAGAGAATGATGTATCTCAGACACGCTTTGATTGTGACATGTCACATTATAATGTCGCATTATATTAATTTATGGAATATGAGGTTTCTAAATATTCAAGTTTCAGAGCTGTACTCGTATTATTAAATGTCGTCGTTTGGACGTATAATGTTTCACCCTTTGGCGTCATCCGCTGATCTGCCAGCTACAATTTGCAACGGTGATGGTAAGATAAGGCTGGATTTTGGCCTATACGTGGTGCGGTTGAAATCGAAAAAATAAAATGTCCTAAAAGTACTTAGGTTTTAATGTAACGGCAAGAGTAAATAAAAGTACACAATATGTGAAAGTTTTAGTGCGATTGCGTTATGATTATAGTTATCACATGAAACTGAAATCCACAGCTTGTGCTATTTCGTGAAAAAAGGGTTTAAATCGAGTCCTTCAGACACGCATTTAGACGCGAAGGACCCCTTGGACCAGAACGCCATATTTAACCTGGTGTTGTGTGGTAACATTATATTCCCACTGCTGGAAGATCTTTTTGGTCCAAGGGGTCCTTCATACTAACAAATGAAAAGTTATGATTCATAACGTTTGAAGTTTTCGTAAGTAGATTAAAGTGACACAATAGCCTGTTACAGTTGTTCGTATGTCGTGGTGTAGTGGATACGCACGTTGGATCACACGCGCCTCGAAATTTTCTTTTACCGAGTTCGAATCCCAAGAGGGCAACATGTGTGACGTCGACAAGTTATTTCAATCTTTCTCATTTTTGTAATAAAAAAATTGCATTCAGTATATCTGAAATACGATTTTAGGCTATCATTATGAACCAATTAAAAGTAAAATAAATATTGTTTACCGATGACCCGATACCGTGTGGACATTACGGGCCAGTCAAACGTTGAAATCGAACGATCAGTCGCTCCGTTGATTGGCAGTTGCCGCCGACGACCAGTTGTACATTGTATTGTGATTGACAGATGGAGAGAAGAAATGTACATTCCTATGAGTCGGCTGGCTGTGGGCAAAAACCCCGCCTTACAATACCATCTCCAAATTTGCAGTTACAATACTGTTAGCGTGTTCTCTTCAGCGACTATGTGACTCTTTGCCCCCCCGCCCCCTCCCTCCCCCCCTTCCGACACAAAAGTGGGGGAGGGGACTTAGAAACACCAGCGTCCGTAATTCCGTCTTTCCGTTACACATTTGTTGTCTTGCCAATAACTCGAGGATTATTGAACCGATCGACTTCAGACTTGGAGCGTGTTGATTGGAATCGCTTTTCAGTTACTTGTGTAATCCAAGATGGTGGCCATCAGCACTTGTCAGCACTTGGATCTTTGAACATTACTTGTCCGACCAATAACTCGATAAGTACCGAGCCGATCGACTTCGAACTTGAAGAGTGTTTTGACATAGGTGAGTGGACGATTGGGATTGCAAGATGTAATCCAATATGGCCACCAGTCATATTAGGAATTTCAGTAGTTGGATCTTGTCCGAAAAATAACCCGAGAACGATTGAATCGATCGACTTCAAATCTGGAGAGTGACTTGACAACGGTTGGGATTACTTTTCAGTTACCGGCGTAATCCAAGTTGGTCACTGTATTTTAACCGCTTGGATCTTGTCCAGGCAAAAAATCGAGAATGATTGAACTGCTCGACTTCAAACCTGGAGAGTGGTTTGACATCTGTCAGAAGACGGTTGGTATTGTGTTTCATTCACCGGCACAATCCGAGATGCCCACAGTCAGCCATTTTATCTTTTCTTGCCCGACGAATAACTCCAGAACTATTGAAACTGGGCATAACTTGAAGAATGTTTTTGAAAACAAAACAGTTACCCATTGTCTGCAGGTGATAAATAAATCCATTTTCTGAAAAATTTATTCAATTTATTGTTGATATATTGTTCGTACATCACTTGTTCCACTGATCGATATTCATAGGCAGCTTAACCGGATCAAACGAGGGTATGCCCGTTGGATAATATGCATGTGCCGCCCTAGTAGGAAGCACCTAATTCGCGTCGATTAGATATCGTGCATCAACATGCATAATGTTTCACCAACATTTAATTGAACAAATTGAGCTCCATCGTCTCTTACATATTTACCATCGATACATTAAGTTCTCACAGGCTCGAGCTATTATGAACCTGACAATGATAATTATCTGCTAAATTGTATTGTCTTTGACTAATTTCGAAATATTGCAGCCAAGCAGCATCCCACATAGATATATGTAGTATGTTGAATTTACTCTTGATGTTTTAAGTGAAGGAGTACGTAATACACAAAAATAGGTCTACATGCAATGATAAAAAATGATGTAATAAATATCCCCGTTTCACAAATACATGTTAGTATACTGATATGGCTGAGATAGACAAATCCCCGAGTGAAATGAAAACGGTCACATGTGTTGGTTTTAGTGGAGATCCATTGTGAATTTATTTATTATGCTTCTTTTGAAAGAGAATATAAATTTGGTCAAAGCGAGATCCAAACGATTAGCTACGAAGTGGAACAGCTCAATTTTAAAGATATAAACTTCGGTATGGTATAACAAATGCTGCATAGGTTGGAAATGATATGACGAAAAGCAATTATTTTATTTGACCCCAGTGGGTCACCATTTTGAATTTCCTCATTAAGTTATGGGCATACGGTTATACTATAAATTTCAAAATGAGCCCAAACGATCAGATATAACGCTGAAAATTTCGACGTCCTCGCAACTGTTCATTGCAACTTAAGGGAAGAATATAATGAGATGTGTTGAGGAATGCCATCGGAAAAATTGTTATCCGATTTTGAGCTCATACTCGGTGAGTTTAATCAAAGTTACGTTTTACAGAGTTTTTCCCTGGTTCATAATGAAGAAACACAAACCTGAGAACTTTATCTCACCTTATCTGAAACTTATTTCACGGGCCCGCGCATTACCCGAGACAAATCATCCAGGATCTCCAACCAGAGTAGTGTATAAAACCCTATTTGCCGCCCGTTGACCTTTGACCTCGGGCCAAACCACTTTTAATGTGTAGGGGTAGAAGGGTTGTTGACAGCCAATCAGAAGCGAGTAAAATTTGACCTCAGAAATTTGCATATGACGTCACACGTTCTGTGGGTACAAGATGGCGGCTGATGTGGGGTACAAGATGGCGGCTGATGTGGGGTACAAGATGGCGGCTGATGTGGGGTACAAGATGGCGGCTGATATGGGGTACAAGATGGCGGCTGATGTGGGGTACAAGATGGCGGCTGATGTGGGGTACAAGATGGCGGCGATGTGGGGTACAAGATGGCGGCGATGTGGGGTACAAGATGGCGGCGTGTGGGTACAAGATGGCGGCGTGTGGGTACAAGATGGCGGCGTGTGGATACAAGATGGCGGCACGTCCGGTGTCATCTCCGGCAATGTCCGGCCCTCTCCGGTACAATTGGGGGTTCCCCAGTGGGGGTTTCCCATGACGATCACGTGATCAAGGCATGTCCTGACTTGTTCTGGGTTGTACAGTTCTGCCATGCGGAGGATGGGTACTAGTATTTCGCTGACTTCCTAGTAATAAACATAATCTATAGGTGTTGTACCATGTTAATAGCATCAGTCTAGCATCCGTGCCACCCTAGGGTCGAGTGTTTATTGTCCCGTGTATCTCCGCAAAAAATCAACAAACAAAATGGCGGCTCCAGGATGGTGTGGGGACGGTAGGAATATCATGCGCAGACGCAATGCGGAGCTCTCGTCCAATCAGAAGCGAGTATTTCAAATCCGTCACAGAGCTCTCAGCCAATCAGAAGCGAGTATTTTGACCCGGTGCATTATGGGACATATCCAAGATGGCGGCACGTATGTTCAAGATGGCGGCACATCCGGTGTCGGAAACTGGCCATTTCGTCGGGATGTGGTCACCTAGTGTCGAAAACTGGACCCTGTATGGGTCCCGCTAGACGTTTTGGAGCTAGGGGAGCCACTAATGGTCCAATGAACAAGTGTGTGACGTCACTTCCGGTTTGGGTGAATGGGCCGTGACCTTTGGCCATGTCTACACTTGTCTGTGTCTGTCATGTACTGGGTTTTTTTTCTCTACAATGGCGTTCACGTGGTGTGGTGGGTCTGCGCAAGTGTGTGTGTGTGTGTGTGTGTGTGACGTCACTTCCGGTTTTCACTAAAACGATCTCCAACTTTCCCGGCCCCGGCCCGCCCCGGCCGCAGCGCGCGCGCGCGTCAATGTGGGGAGAGGTTAAATCCACGCCTATTTCACCCGGATGTAAAAATGACGTCACTTCTGGTTTGGGTGAATGGGGCGTGACCTTTGGACATGTCCAGACTTGTCTGACCGCCATTGTTCGAAAATGGCGGCTAATGGCGGATAATGGCGGAAGGTGACCGCCATTGTGGGAAAATGGCGGATAATGGCGGCTAATGGCGGAAGGTGACCGCCATTGTGGCAAAATGGCGGATAATGGCGGATAATGGCGGAAGGTCACCGCCATTGTGGGAAACCCCCACAGACAGGTCAGTACATGCATTCCTATGATGTTCACGCATAATAAAAGGATTGACCTGTAATCTGTGTTGTTGTTGCTCTCTTTTTTGGACTAACCCATCAGAATAGTACGTATCACGGACTACACCCGTAGAGCTAGGCGCGCATGTGTGACATGGTCTATAAAACACGTCCCTCTGTATCCCACACCTTCATTTCTACGGTTGCAGAGCCATGGCGGAGATCCGGCCCTATGCGACTCGCATTTTACAGCATGCCACCGTGGTGAATTCATTCACGGGTTACCGAGCAGTGGTCCGGTCCATGTTTGCAGATGGCGACGACAACGAGGGACGACGCCAGATCCTGAACGAGTTCACAGAAGCGGTCCTCGATACAGTGCACTCGATGGAGAGGTGTGCCATCACTCACCACTACTGGACTATGACAGCCATCCTTGATGCTCGGGCTATAGACCACGAGCGCTCACGTCGGAACCAGCGACGACTGGTTGGCCTCACACTAGTCTGTGCCCTATTGACCCTGGTGCTGTGGTATTGACAGTGGGACTATAAATACGAGGGTCAGACAGAGTGTGTGTCATTTACCCTTCGTCATTGGAGCAACCATGTCACCGAGAGACCTGCCCATAAATACGAGAGACAGACACAGTGTGTGTCATTCACCGTTCGACATTGGAGCAAGCATGTCACCCGTTCTACGAGCCATCCTTCCCCTTACACCCCGGGTGGGGTTACACGTCTATGAAGATAAAGTCACCCTGGTGGAAGACCGTGGAGATGTTTGCTGGTCGCCCGCTGAGACCGTATCGAATACGGTTACGCTACATCGTGACGGCTGGACCAAATTTAAACGGGTGTTGAGCGGCGAGCTCGACGGACACCTCATCCACATAGACAATGCCATCTACGTATACCGTGCAACCTTCTTCCTACGCCTGGGCCGCTACCAAGACCCTACGCGAGGCTTCACCCTAGACCCCGATCTGTGGACAGCCTTCGAGAGAGTGGTGCCTATCGTGGACCAGCTGTTTACACCGGACGAGCGGTCAGCTGTTCAGTTGGAGTGGGCTCGTGCCCTGAGTGAAGCGGCGGCAGAACTCAATGAACAACTGTCTAGCCATGAACCCGACGACGAGGCCATTGATTACCCCACTAGACTCAGTCAGCCCAGTGACATGACCACCTGATCCTTTGATCTCACGGAGTTCTCCCTATAAATACGAGAGACAGTCAAATCTGGTACCATTCACGTACTGACCATGACGGAGCATATAATACTGGCGTATCTCAGCTTGACCCCCGAGGTTTTCCTGCACGTGTATGCGGATAAGGTCGATATCATGGAGGAGGTGGGAGACATCTGTCATGCGGACCCTACACAACCGTGCCCGGCTCACATTCGTCTGTCCCGGGCGGGCTGGACCAAATTCAAACGGGTGTTGTCTGGTGAACTGGATGGCGACCTCATCCACTTGTGTCACGATGTGTACATCCGACGCGGCCCTTTCGTTGCTCAATTGGCTCGGCTAGATGGAGGTACAGTGCATTTTACCCTTCACCCTGATCTATGGTCTGCATTGGAAGATGCCGTGGTAGATGTGGATCAAGTGCTTATCAAGCGGTCATCAGACGAGTTGGACTGGTCATTTACCATGGACACTGTGGAAGCCAACGAAGAAAATCAGAAAGAAACTCCGGCCCAAGATATACCCGTTATAAATAAACGATAGAGCCAGGGTCCATCATCATTTGTCACCATGAAGCGCTGGGAGAAGGTGTTGGATAACTTATACTACAGTCCCGACAGTCCGGCGGCCTATAGTGCATTGTCGGCTCTCTATCGAGCGGCCAAACCCCAGGGGATACAACGTGCCCAAGTCCGAGATTGGTTAAGAAAACAAGACACCTATACCTTACATCGATCTGTCCGTCGCCATTTTCTACGGAACCGGGTCATCGTGGGAGGAATAGATGCCCAGTGGCAAGCGGATTTGGTCGATATGAGCGCCTTTGCCAAACACAACGATGGGAATCGGTATATCTTGACGTGCATCGATATCCTATCCAAGTATGCGTGGGTGGTACCCATCCGGACGAAAACGGGGGCGAATCTCATAGCGGCGTTCAAAGATATCTTCAAGACCGGGCGCAAACCTTTGTATTTGCAAACCGACGAAGGCACGGAATTCCTCAACAGACCGTTCCAACAGTTTCTGAAAGCCCAGAAGGTGTTTTTCTTCCATACGTACAACGAGACCAAGGCTTCCGTGGTGGAAAGGTTCAACAGGACATTCAAAGGGCGCATGTATAAATATTTCACCTATAAGAATACAAGGCGGTACATCGATGTTCTCCCGAAACTGGTGAGGGGTTACAATCGAGCCTATCACCGGAGTATAGAGAGAGCCCCCATTACCGTGACCCAAAGCAATGAAGCCCAAGTCCGCCGTGTCTTGTACCCCAGGCCATCGCAGCGAACGACGAAGGCGGTGTACAAGGTCGGGGACCCTGTACGGATCAGTAAAGTCAAGGGCAAGTTCGAGAAAAGTTACTTGCCCAACTGGAGCGATGAGCACTTCCTGATTAAACAGCGCCTACCCCGACAGCGGCGAGTCTATGAACTGGAAGATTTTCAAGGGGAACCGTTGCTAGGGACGTTTTACGAGACGGAATTACAGCCTGTCGTAAAAACACAGCAAAACTACTACACGGTGGAGCAGATTTTGAAAACGGAACGTCGACGTGGCAAACTGTTTCATTTCGTCAAATGGCAAGGCTGGCCCAGTTCTTTCAATTCCTGGGTCACGGCCAACCAGGTGAAACGACTATAAAGCCAGACACCACTGCCGTCCTCCTTCATTCCACGTCCGACCACAGTGCTATGGACCAACAGCAGCTGTCTCTGAACACAGCGTCCCCCAAAACGCGCAAAGCGCAAGTGGGCTTTGTGGTGCTAGTGCTAACCCTGCTGAGTGTGCTGTACGGAGGTGTGTTTTACGACGTAGCCTATGTCAGCACGTTACTTAACCAACTGAGAACACCACCCACCAGCGAAACCGGTCTACAGAGAGCACCAGTCAACCCCGTATCGAGCCCAGTCACCACCACCACACCCCGTGTACAAGCCACGTCGAGCTCAACACCAAGCTCTACACCTACGCCAAGAACACCCACTACGTCTCAAGACCCACCAGATTTCATCCCTCACAGTGAACAGACAACGACCACCGACGTTGTACCCACCCCCATCATCATCCCTGACAGTGTACAGACAACGACGACCGACGTTGTACCCACCACTCCAGTTCACTCGTACCAAATTTACAAGAGCGGGTTACCACGACAACGGATACACATCGAACCATGGACCCACGGTGGCAGCATCCCTTCACGTGTCTCATCGCAGGACCGACGGGCTCCGGCAAAACGCACTTCGTCCGGAAGCTCCTTCAACACGCCGACCGCATGATCACCCCACCTATTGCCCGAGTCGTGTGGTGTTACGGAGAATGGCAGGCGGCGTATGCAGCAATGCCCCACATCACGTTCGTGGAAGGCCTACCCAACCTGGCCGATTTGGAACCTGACACCTTGGTGGTTCTGGATGATCTCATGGCGGAGACGGATGCGCGGGTCACCCAACTCTTTACCAAAGGCAGCCATCATCGACGGCTCAGCATCATCTACATTGTGCAGAATCTGTTCAGTAAAAACAAAGAAGATCGGAACATCAGCTTAAATGCCCACTACCTGGTGGTCTTCAAAAACCCGAGAGATACTACTCAACTGCTGCACCTGGCGAGACAGATATATCCCGGCCGCACACCGTTTGCGTTGGAAGCCTTTAAAGATGCCACAACCCCTCAGCACGGATATATACTCTTCGACCTCAAGCAAGCCACCCCCGACCACCTTCGACTACGGACCGGCATCTTTCCCGGAGAGACCCACCACGTGTACTTGCAAAAATAATGTAAACACACCCACAGTGGCTCCCCCAGCTGGGATGTGTGTGTGTGTTTGATGATGGAGATAATAAAAAGAATGAATACCACAGCAGGGTTGCCTTTGTCTCTGAGGTGGATAAAAAGAGCAGAGTTGTGGGTTCTGGCATTAGTTGTACATGATGTCTGCGCGAGTACGGAAGCACGCTCCCACGCTCCGTGTATTGAAGACAGCCCCACCCGAGTTAGTCCGAACCATTGTACGCGGTGCGGACCCTGACCTTGTACGCTGTCTGTGCGAGATCGGGTACAACCTGTTAAAAGGCAACGTACCACTGACTCCGGCTCAGAAGACCAAGTTGGCCAAGCATAAGACAGGTCTCCGAACCCTAGTCCACAAGCGGGTCCCTCAAACACAAAAGAAAAAGGTGTTACAGAAGGCGGCTTTCTCGGGGCCATCTTAGCACCGTTGGCCGCTTCCGTGTTGGGTCCAGTATTGGGTGGACTCTTCGGCCGACAATGAACCACACGAAAAAATGGTCCTCGTCGAACCACGGTTCCTGCAAAACCTCCAATCACCCTACCCTGTCCCACCTACGGTGAAGACCATAAACACCCTCGATGGAGAGATGCAGCAGATCTTACAGAGACCGGGGTTAAGCGACAGTGAGAAAGTACAACGGTACAATGAGACGCTTCAACGGTACATGACGTTCATGGACCAATGCAAAACCCTCTCTACCCCACCACCACCACCACCACCACCACCACGTGACACACCGCCGACCTCAGCACCGCTCCAACAGCCGCCATTACCAGGGATACCACCCACAGCCCCACAGTGGGTGGAAGACGAAGTCCTGAAGAGTGTACCTGCATCGTTCAAGAAACAAGCTGGCCTGGTATTGCAACGGATGAAACAGAATCCTAACATGACTTGGAATGATAAAGGCGAACTACTGGTACAGAATCAGGTGGTTCCCGGCACCCACATGACGGATTTAGTGAATGACCTGATGCGTAAACGCAGATCGCACACGGATCCTCGAGGATGGGAGGTCTTCGCTCAAGGCTTGAAAGACATGCATGTACCACAGGAATTGGTGGGGAACCCCCACCGCTGGGCCTTTATGCAGCGAATCCAGCAATCGCCGAGTCGTGCACCACGACAGATTCCACAACCTTGGGAATCCGAATGGGAACCGGAGTCACCTCCCAAAACTCCACCACCACAACGGGCACCTTCTTTTCAAACCTTTAAAAAACCACCCTTGACCAGGACACCGCACATCTCCAGAGCCGTGACACGTAGCAAGTCAACGCGACGAACGCGACGCCGGACACAACCACCCAAGGTCTGGAACACCTATTAAAACCAACAGCAGCAGCAGGACAGCTCAGTCGCCATGTTTTACCTCACGCTACCCAGTAACAGTTCACTGGGTGTGTTTCCTGACAACACCGTGGCCAAGTATGTGACTCAATTACCACAACCGTTGCATTTACCTGGCCGGTGGGAATGTGGACTGGTGGATATTCAGTACCCTTACTCGTGGTACAACGTGCGAGCCAATGAAGTGTGGTACGAGGTGACCTACGAAGGAAAGACACCCGACTCAC
>JAVTVY010040944.1:0-18702 GCA_036873755.1 Hanleya hanleyi | reverse complement strand
GTTGCAATTTCCCTTTCTGCAGAGAACTGAGCGGAACATTGCCTTTTAATACATTATGCGCCACTTCACACAAACACCGTACCAAGTCGGGATCCGCGCCGCGCACCAGGGCCCGGCCCACCTCCGGTGGCGCGCTGCGTAATACGCGGAGGGCCGGCGCGTGCTTGCGTATCCGTGCAGACATGATGAGGAAGTGACGGCTAGAGTGGGTTGTTGCTTCTTTTATTTGGGTGTGTACACCGTCTGCACCTCGCCGGGAAAAATGTGGGTGCGCAATCGAAGGGTCGAGGGGGTGTCTTGTTTCAAGTCGATGAGTAGATACCCGTGAGCTCCTTGGGTAGCATCTTCAAAGGCTTCTCGTACAAAGGCCGTGTTTTTAGGGTACATCTGTTGGGCCAGGTGCATAATTTGGGAAGCGTCTCTGGGGTTTTTGAATAACACCACATACTGAGCATTCAAACTAATGTTCCTGTGCTCTTTGTTCTTACCGAAGAGATTCTGCACGATGTAGATGATGCTCAACCGACGATGATGGCTTCCTTTGGTAAAGAGACGGGTGATTCGACTGTCCGTTTCCGTCATGAGATCGTCCACCACGACCAACGTGTCTTCTGGGATATCCTCAGGGGGTAATCCTTCCACTAAGGTGAGTCCCGGGAGACGTGCCAGTTCCTCGTACGCCGGTTGCCAAGCTCCATAACACCACAGGATGCGAGCTACGGGAGGTGAAATGAGGGCTGACCCGTGTTGGATGAGGCGTTGAACGAAGTGTGTTTTTCCCGACCCTGTCTGTCCAGCGATGAGACACGTGAAAGGATGCTGCCACCGAGGATCCATAGGGCGTCGTTTTTTATGAGGGTGATTTATGGTTCGGATCCCACCGGGGCTCGTAGTCGAACGGGGTACCCCACTGGGTACCGTTGCCGTGGTAAACGTGATTCACCGAAGTCCACTCTAAATGTTTTTAGCATCGTGGGTGGTGTACTGGGTGATGGGTGTCTCAGGGTAGACGGAGGCTGGCGGTGAGGTCGAGTCGTAGTAGTAGTACGGGGCGTCGTAGGAGTGTGTGGGGTCCGTAGTCTCTGGGTTGATACGGCGGGAGGCTGGCGGTGAGTTGACGTCGTGGATGGGGTAGGCAGCGTCGTAGGAGGGGGAGTCGTAGTGGTGGTGGTGGTGGTGGATGATTGAGGTGGAATTGTTGGACGAATGGTGTTGAAACAGGATATCACGTACGCCAAATCGTAGAACACGCCTCCAAATAAGGTACCCAGAAGCACTACTAGACACACAACAGTACCGACTTGTGCTTTTCGAGTCCGTAACAGTAAGGGTAGATGCGCACTATCCATGGTACAACCCTACACTGAAGGATGGAGGCGATATGAGGTAGAATTTATAGTCGTTTCATGTCACGGCCTGACACCCAGGAATTAAACGAACGGGGCCAACCTTGCCATTTGACGAAATGATAGGGGATGCCACGTCGACGTTCCGTTTTCAAAATCTTTTCCACCGTGTAGTAGTCTTTCGGTGTTTTCACTACGGATTGTAATTCCGCCTCGTAAAACGTGCCTTGCAATGTTTCTCCTTGTAGATCTTCCAGTTGATAGACGTGTGGCTGTCGAGGTTTATGGCGAACGATGACAAAGTGCTCGTCACTCCAGTTGGGCAAGTAACTTTTCTCAAATTGTCCTTTCACTTTACTGATCCGTACCACATCTCCGCGTTTGTAACGGGGTGACGTGAGTGGTGGTGGACTGGGTGAGTACAGCGTACCACGCACTTGATGTTCGTTGCGTTCTGTCACATCGAGGGGAGCTCGCTGGATACTGCGATGATAGGCTCGATTGTACCCTTGGACCAGTTGAGGTAGTACATCGATGTACCGTCGGGTGTTTTGGGCGGTAAAATACTTGTACATTCGTCCTTTGAAGGTCCGATTGAATCGTTCCACCACAGAGGCTTTGGTCTCGTTGTACGTATGGAAGAAAAATACCTTCTGTTTCTTAAGAAAGGCTTGAAAGGGTCGGTTGAGAAATTCTGTGCCTTCATCCGTTTGCAAATAGAGGGGTTTGCGCCCCGTCTTGAAAATCTGCTGGAACGCCCGTACCAGATTCTCTCCTGTTTTGGTGCGAATGGGTAGTACCCATGCATACTTGGATAAAATATCGATACAGGTCAACATGTACCGATGTCCATCATTGTGAGGTGCAAATCGACTCATATCGACTAAATCAGCCTGCCATTGTGCGTCTATGCCTCCTACGATGACTCGGTTACGGCGAAAATGTCGTCGGGCTGCTCGATGTAAACTATAAGTGTCTTGGGTTTTTAACCAGTCTCGAACTTCAGTTCGACTGATGCCTTGGGAATGGGCAGCTCGAGCGAGCGCTCCCACAGCGCTATACGCGGCTGGACTGGTAGGGTTGTAATACAAATCGGTTAACACCTTGTTCACAGTGGTACGCCACGTAGATGCCGACCGTCCACCTTTCCCCTTTCGGGACCCCCTCATCTGGGTACCTCTCATCTGGGTGCCCTTCATCACTGTCTTCCTACCCCTCATCGGGGTGCCCCTGGGTCCCCGTCCGGGTTGCACTGTGGTGTGTTCGCTTCATGAGGTGACACTGACACTCTAGCCTCTGTGCACCCTATAGATATAGTACTTTTCCTGGGGAGTTCCAAGGCTGTATCGGGTTCATGGCTAGACAGTTGTTCATGGGGTTCAGCCAGCGCGTACTCAATAGCACGAGCCCATCCCAACTGGTGTGATGATCGCTCGTCCGGTGTACACAGCTGGTCCACAATAGGCACCACTTTCTCCAAGGCTGTCCACAGATCGGGGACTAGGGTGAAGCCTCGCGTAGGGTCTTGGTAGCGGCCCAGGCGTAGGAAGAAGGTTGCACGGTATACGTAGATGGCATTGTCTATGTAGATGAGGTTTCCGTCGAGCTCGCCGCTCAACACCCGTTTAAATTTGGTCCAGCCGTCACGAGGTAGCGTCACCGTATTCGATACGGTCTCAGCGGGCGACCAGCAAATATCTCCACGGTCTTCCACCAGGGTGACTTTATCTTCATAGACGTGTAACCCCAACTGGGGTGTAAGGGGCAGGATGGCTCGTAGGTCGGGTGACATGCTTGCTCCAATGTCGAACGGTGAATGACACACACTCTGTCTGACCCCTGGTATTTATAGTCCTCAATACCACAGCGCCAGGTGGGCACAGACTGATACGTACTATTCTGATGGGTTATCCTGTAGAGATAGTACTTCATCGACCATGGGGACTACTTGTTCCAAAGCCGTCCATAGATCGGGGTCCAGAGTAAAACCACCTTGCTTGAGACAGAGGAGTCGAGCAAAATAGGGACCGCGAAAAATGTAGACGTCGTCACACAGGTGAATGCTATCACCGTCGAGGTCACCCAATAACACCCGTTTCAAGGTAGTCCAGCCTTCCGGGGATAAAGAGACACGCGCTGGTTCAGACGTACACCAACACCTACTGTCGTCATCGATGAGCTCCACGCGTTGGGGATACAACAATAGGGTGCAGTCCGGTGTAAGAGTGCGGGTAGCTACAGAGTGCGCCTGGGGGTGGAGTACGTCGTGGACGTCGGTGATAATAGCTTTCAGCGCCTGCCATAATGCCGGACGGAGTAGGATAGAGGCACCACCACGCTCTTCTAACCGGGGAAAAAAAGAATCATCTCTACCACTTCGTAGGTAGACACCGACTCCCACGTGCATGAAATCGACTTCGGGCTCTTTTCCTGTAACAACCGTGTCAATAGAGTCCATCCTGCTAGGGTTAAACATAGCTTCACCTCTCGGGGATGTTCTTCGATGAGCTGCAGTTCATGGTCATAGACGATGAGGATGACGTCAGGCGTGAGTTGGAAGAAGGCAAGCTCCGCTCCGTGCGCTGCCATAGTGGTGAATGACAAAACACCGACGAGGCAAATCTGTATATATCGATTCTTCCCCTTCGTGAAAGTCCGTGATGACTCGTGAGTAAAAACCCCTAGTCCGTAGCCGTACACGTTATAGGTGCGCACCTCTCTTTATCCATACCCGTTATAGTTCCACCCTTCGTGAAAGTCCGTGATGATTCGGGCTGTAATGATACATGCAATCATTTAACCTAGGAATTGGCCATAGACGAATTTGGTGCAAAATCAGAGGATTGTGAGTTAACCCAGGAAGGGTGGTCGCGCGGACCTGGGCGTAGGCACCTTGTAGGCCACCAATGAGCGACGTGTACATCCATTCTAATGTTATAAATAGACGCAATCATTTAACATGGGAATTTGCACTAGGTGAATTTCGTGTAAAATGAAGGGATTCTGACGTGACCCAGAATGCATCACTGGCGCCAGTGCTGTACATGCGACCCTTTTCAGGGCCAACCGTAATGTTATATCAATACACGCAATCATTTAACCTAGGAATTGTGAATTTGGTGCAAAATCAACGGATTGTGAGTTAACCCAGGAAGGGTGGTCGCGCGGACCTCGGCGTAGGCACCTTGTAGGCCACCAATCAGCATCCATTCTAATGTTATAAATAGCCGCAATCATGTAACATGGGAATTTGCACTAGGCGAATTTCGTGTAAAATGAAGGGATTCTGACGTGACCCAGAATGCATCTGCCAATACAGTGTTGTACATGCGATCCTTTTCAGGGCCAACCGTAATGTTATATCAATACAGGCAATGATTTAACCTAGGAATTGACTGTGAATTTGGTGCAAAATAGTCGGATTGTGAGTTAACCCAGGAAGGGTGGTCGCGCGGACCTCGGCGTAGGCACCTTGTAGGCCACCCATCAGCGATGTGTACATCGACTCTAATGTTATCCATACACGCAATCATTTAACATGGAAATTTCCACTAGGCGAATTTCGTGCAAAATGACGGGATTGTAAATTAACCCAGGAAGGGTGGGGGCCCCCACTATTGGCCAATCAGCAGACCCGAATAAGAGCCAATGAGCTATCGCTAAAAAGAGCCAATGAGCTATCGCTAAAAAGAACCAATGAAGCCAGCATCACCTAGGTTGAAACAGCCAATGAAAATCTACTGTATTTGAGTATAAAGCCAGCGGGAGCGTGGTCAGCGGCTTTCCAAAACCCTTCACCAGACTGACAACACCGTATGAACGATATGAACAACGAAGAAGCTGCAGCACGCCGGGAGAGCGGGAAACTGGTTAATTTTAACCGAGTGGTAGCCAAGATGTCGACCACGAGAGGTGCGGGAAAAATGCAGGCAGCCCGCCGAGAGAAAGAGAAGCTGGTGAATTCTGGTTAAAGGAAATAGAAGGCTGGTGCCGCCATGTTGACAACAATTTTAACGAACAAGTGGCCAAGATTCTGCGTGCCCTGATAATATTGGCACGAACCGTGACGGATGAAGAGTGGCTGGCCCATCTAAAAGCAGCAATGGAGGAGATGTACCCTCCCCCTCCACTACTACAACAAGAACAACAACAACAACAAGTGGAGGCGGCCTCTGTGTGTACCATTCCACCGGCACAGTTCCTAAAAGATGTACCGATTGATGCTGCCGACCCCAATGACCAACAACAACACCGGTACCAACTGAGGCCAGGCTATCACTACTTTACAGTCAGCGATGTTACGGAGTAGACAAGCAAACTCCCCCTGAAGAAAACAGGGTCAACAAATTGACTTCAACGGCCCTTTTCAGGGCCAACCAAAGGCCCTTTTCAGGGCCACCCAATGTTTTCGAAAGAGAACTTCTAACTTGGCACATTCAATTCAAATCACAGGTCCTACATCATGTCCTCTATATTCTATAGTATTACCAATCTCCAACTCCAAAAAACAATCCCTGCCCCGTCAACGGCCCTTTTCAGGGCCAACCCCTTACTTCCAACACACAGGGGTTTTTTTCTCAGTATTTTAGGGCCAACCCATGCAAAAAATTTGTGCAAAATGAGCGGATTGTAAATTAACCCAGGAAGGGTGGTCGCGCGGACCTGGGCGTAGGCACCTTGTAGGCCACCAATGAGCGACGTGTACATCCATTCTAATGTTATAAATAGACGCAATCATTTAACATGGAAATTGACACTAGGCGAATTTCGTGTAAAATGAAGGGATTCTGACGTGACCCAGAATGCATCACTGGCGCCAGTGCTGTACATGCGACCCTTTTCAGGGCCAACCCTAATGTTATGTCATACACGCATTCATTTAACCTAGGAATTGTGAATTTGGTACAAAATAGTCGGATTGCGAGTTAACCCAGGAAGGGTGGTCGCGCGGACCTGGGTGTAGGCACCTTGTAGGCCACCAATCAGCGATGTGTACATCCATTCTAATGTTATAAATAGACGCAATCATTTAACATGGCAAATTGACACTAGGTGAATTTCGTGTAAAATGAAGGGATTCTGACGTGACCCAGAATGCATCACTGGCGCCAGTGCTTTACATGCGACCCTTTTCAGGGCCAACCCCAATGTTATATCAATACACGCAATCATTTAACCTAGGAATTGTGAATTTTCGTGCAAAATAGGCGGATTGTGAGTTAACCCAGGAAGGGTGGTCGCGCGGACCTGGGCGTAGGCACCTTGTAGGCCACCAATCAGCGATGTGTACATCCATTCTAATGTTATAAATAGACGCAATCATTTAACATGGGAATTTACACTAGGTGAATTTCGTGTAAAATGAAGGGATTCTGACGTGACCCAGAATGCATCACTCGCGCCAGTGCTGTACATGCATTGGGGTAATATTATAAAGATAGGAATGGACTTTAACCTGGAAATTGATGTGTTATTTACCTATTGTTACCTAGGTATGTGTGTGTGCATGTGCAGGAGTTGGTGTTATTTTTTTGTGCTTTGAGTTTACAAGTTTCCTCTTTCGGAAAGATTGGATGGCCCTGAAAAGGGCCTTTGGAAGATGTAAGGGATTACATCGTTGGGCACAGGAGGGGTTGTGTTCTCTGAGAACACACCGGGCATTTCAACCCTATGAATTTACACACTATGGGGTTATCATCGTCAGTAGGCACTGGTAGTCGGGCATGTCGGTGTATACAGGTTATACACAAGGCTTGATGGCCACAGGGGAAAATGGCGTATTTGGCGAAGTGCTTAGAACATTCCACGCAGCATAAATACTGGACCACTTTGCATTCTGTGTTTGACGCCAGTCTTCTTCCTATGGCAGCAGTGTAGTTCATGATGTCTTGCTGCTGCTGCTGTAAATCGTCCATTTCTTGTTGTTCTTTTTCTCTATTTTCTTGGTGTTGTTGGACATTTTCTGTTTCTGTTGCTTGGTATTCTTTGAGAAATGGTGACTGTAAAATACCCATCTGTTCTTCATTTCTCCTTTCTGTTTCTTGGTCTTGGGCTTGGGCTTGGGCTTGGGGTTGATGTTGTTGTTTGTAGATATCTTCTAGCACTGCATCAATTTGGTCAAATCGTTGATATTCGAGTGCCGTAACAGTCGCTGTGACTTGTGCTCCTGGGTGGTCTTCATTATCGCCGCCGCCCTGTAGTACCGGTTGTTGTTCATCGTTAAATAGGTCTGTTATAATATCATACAGCCATTGGTCATCGTATACCATATCGAAGTTGTCTAGCGGTGGTAGTTCATAATCATCTATGGTGAACTCTTGTAATAGATTGTCAATATCCATGGTTTCAGCTTGATCCATGATGTAATTGTGAATGAATGACTAAATACTGCGCGCTATTTATAGTGTAACCATAGAGCACGCGCATGAATGCGCGGACGTGAGCGAAATCTTTTAGATGTCATCTTTTGCGCTGGCCTAGGCAGAAATTTTTGTGTTTGTTTTGCAACTTTAAACCGGTGTGATTTTGCAATAAATGCGAGTGGACGTATAAAATTTATTTCAACTTGAATTAAGGGGAACTCATCGTGCAGCATTGAAAAATTCAGAAGGCTAGCGGCAAGCGAACCCGCTATTTTTTATCCTTTTATCGAATTTTTTAGACCCGTAACGTTGGGTAGGGTAGTATGGAAAACGCGGTACACTTGAAATAAATCGGTTTTCCTCCGTAAAAATACATGAGGTATCTTCCTCACAGCCTTATAATGTGACCCTGAAAATTACATCACGTTTATCGAAAGAAAAGTAGGAATTTTTATCGTATCACGCCGGCTACGGTAAAACAGCCATGTTGGAAAAATGGCGGTCCCAATTTTTAGACGGCCATGTTGGAAATTTTTTAGACGGCCATTGTGGTAGAAAAACGTATAAAAGGGCATAATTTTTAGTGGTGGGGTGTATTCATTGACAACTACAATCATGGCTACAAGACGAAGGTTATTCAACGATCCTAGAGAACATAGAGAGGTGATTACCAGTGAAGAACATGGCGATGGAGTGACAATAATTACAAGCTTTGAGCGGGTGCATAATATTGCCGACGAAACGTTGAGACGGCGAAGTGAAGAACAAGACGAGGAGATCAGGAGGGTCGCAATGGAAGAAGTTGAGGAGATGAGGGTGGTAATAGAAGAAGCTGAGGATGTACCTACGGACGATGAAGAACTGCCCGACCTAGAGTGGTTAAACAGACCCCCAGCAAATACAGCGGCTACCCAAACACCAATTATAACAACGCCACCTACAACAACAACAACAACACCACCATGCTCTTGGGCCGAGGTAACCCGCCTGAACAATGAGATTAGTGAGATGAGAGAAGACATGGATCACATGGACGCTGTGAAGTTTAAACTACAACAAGACCTAGATAAGGAAGAAAGTAAATCAAACTGCAGCGTGTGTACCAACGAGGAAAGCCTGTACGCCCTATTTCCGTGCGGGCATTTATGCCTATGTGAAGAATGCTGGGTAACCCTAACGTGTATAGGGGACACGTGCCACTGCGCTGAAACGGACGAACAGCATTCAAAGATCAAGTGTCCCGTGTGTAGGAAGCAAGTGCCCGGGGTAAAGAGAATCTACCGCTCGTAAAAAAAAGTGTCGTAACACTTTCCAAAGGCCCTTTTCAGGGCCACCCAATGTTTTCGAAAGAGAACTTCTAACTGAAAGCACAACACCAGCTCCCATCACCACACTCAATGAACACTAACACTCATTTTTGAATTTTCTACTATTTTTATTAACACAATAGAATGAACGTGTTCACCACAGTAAACTCTGGGTATTGAATTTTTTAATACAATTATACGCTATGAAGGCGCTTCAATGCACATAGAATGAACATAGAATGTAGGAATACGATAATATGTGAATGTTTTCAATGCAACAAGACTTGAAAATGTTCAATATTTATACAACAAGACTAACACAATAGAATGAACGTCTTCACCACAGTAAAACTCTGGGTATTGAATTTTTAATACAATTATACGCTATGAAGGCGCTTCAATGAACGTAGCATGTAGGAATACGGTAAATGTCTGAATGTTTTCAACACAAGACTTGAAATGTTCAATAGTTATGCAACAAGACTTGTTTGAACTCATCATCGTCTTTCCGCCCCTGGTGCACGTAGATGTAGGTAGCAATCTCTTCACGTGGAATTTTGGGAGCACAGGCAGCTTCCAATGCCAGGGCAATTTGCTCCTCGGTCACGTCCTGTAGTGCCTCAGTGATGAGCGCGTATGATGGTATTATATTATCCAGACACGTATGCATGATTATCGGACTGTTGTTCACACAGCCTGCACATGCTTCGATACGCAAGTGTCGAATGCGAGGTCTGACATGATCCAGGAATGTGTCGATGTACTTCTTACAAATATACTGAGTCACCTGGTCAGACAGGGCTTCATGAATTATAGCTGTGAGACTCTGCAACTTCCGCCACGCCGTTATTTTCAAGGTGACGCCCTCAGGACAAGGAACACGCTGTTGCGTATCTAACCTCATTTTCCATTTCCGTATATGCACCAGGAGCTGGTCGTTGAATCTACCACAGCTGACAAAGATGTCGTCACCCACATCAAATTTCACTTCGTCACTCCCCTGCTGGTCAATGACCGCATTGACGGCGTAATCAATGGTCTGTAGTTTTAGCCAGGTCTCCAACGTCAAGGCGATATGCCTAGCTGGTCTGTCGTTAAAGGCCGGTACGTTAAAATGCACTTCTTCGTCTTTGACACTCACAGTTAAATAGGCTGAGAGCTCCCAAATGTTCGTGTGGGCTGCCTGGTAGGCCTGCTGGATAATGTTATTGATCTGCTGCACAGACATAGGAAGTTGCACCTCTTCTTCTTCTTTCACGGGCTCAGGCACTTGCTGGGGCACTTGCTGGGGCACTGGCTCAGGTATTTCTAAAGGTGTTAGTCGGGGCCGTTTGGGTCGTGCACCGCGTTTGGCAGGTACATGAGACTCACTAGCTGTACGCTGTTGGGTAGTGTCCATGACTAAGATATCATCATCTTGTACAACGTGGGCTTGAAGTAGATCTGCTAGTTCTTCATTCCCCGTCTTCTTCAGCGCCTCCACGAAGGCTAGAAATGCATAGGGGCCACGGCGCAGTAGACCGTCGATGAGAGCTCTGTTTTGTTGTGAAGTGGTTTTCTGCGCCATGATATCTTCGACACCCTGTTTCAGGAGTATGTTTTCCTGCATAAGCAGATCACATAGTTCGGCTACATGCTGCATCTCATCAATGAGGCGAACACGGTACTCTTGAAGCGTAACTAGCTCGGATGACTGCATGGCTGTGGGCTCAGGCTGGTCAAAAACGGTGTAATAGGCTGGTGAATTTGCACTGGTAAAATGAAAAGCTTCTCCACGTCTCATACAGGCAGGCTGGCTAGAGGTCAGGCAGGCAAACAGGCAGGCAGGCTAGATGTGAGGCAAACAGGCAGGTAGGCAGGCAGGCAGGCAGACAGGCAGGCTGGCTGGCTAGAGGTCAGGCAGGCAAACAGGCAGGTAGGCAGGCAGGCAGGCAGGCTGGTCAGGTAAGTCAAAGTGCTCCGTAAGGTAGTGCAATGAATATACCCCACCACTAAAAATCATCACCTTTTATACGTTTTTCTACAACAATGGCCGTCTAAAAATTTTAGACGGCCATCTTCCAACATGGCCGTCTAAAAATTTTAGACGGCCATTTTCCAACATAGCCGTCTAAAAAATTTAGACGGCCATTTTCCAACATGACCGTCTAAAATTTTTAGACGGCCATCTTCCAACATGGCCGTCTAAAAATTTTAGACGGCCATCTTCCAACATGGCCGTCTAAAAATTTTAGACGGCCATGTTGGAAGATGGCCGACTAAAAATTTTAGACGGCCATCTTCCAACATGGCCGTCTAAATATTTTAGACGGCCATCTTCCAACATGGCCGACTAAAAATTTTAGACGGCCATTTTATGGACCACTCAATCCATTGGGGGGAAATGTACAACAGATCGAGTTGTCTCCCCTTGCGTACAAAGTGTACAGATGGCGCCACCATCGGATGTTGTGACGTCATAGTTACATCCGGGTGAATTGAAAAATGTGACGTTGGTCACCATTTCCACAAGCCATTGGGTATTGGGGCGTTGCAACCGGGCCCATTCCAATGGGTCCAACGTAGTCAATCGGTCGATGAGTGGCTGCAGGGAAATGGCATCCGTCACCGTGAATGGCTGGTCAAACACATAGGTATTATTGCTGGGATAATAATACCGCACCTGATCCGTGTCCTTGTGCCGTAAAATGTACCCAAATGTGATATTCAACTTGAACGCTGTGACCTGGTCTGTGAAAATGTTCTCCGCATAAGTAGACAAATACGTAAGGTCCTGCAGTCGAAAGTTATACAAGTCCAATAGACGACGATCACGGTGAAAACAATGGCGTATGGTAGCCCAGTGTCGTTGATAAATGTCCCTGACACGCTCGTCTTCAGGCAAGACTTCAACCGGAGGTGCTGCTGGGTCCCAGGGAAAATCTTCTCCACGTCTCATGCTTTCTCTCCTCCTCTCGTCAGAACAAGCTGGTAGGCAGGCAGGCTGGCAGGCAAACAGGCAGGCAGGCAAACAGGCAGGTAGGCAGGCAGGCAGGCAGGGAGGCAGGCTGGTCAGGTAGTGTAATGAATACACCCCACCACTAAAAATCATCCCCTTTTATACGTTTTTCTACAACAATGGCCGTCTAAAAATTTTAGACGGCCATCTTCCAACATGGCCGTCTAAAAATTTTAGACGGCCATCTTCCAACATGGCCGACTACAAATTTTAGACGGCCATTTTATGGACCACTCAATCCATTGGGGGGAAATGTACAACAGATCGAGTTGTCTCCCGTTGCGTACAAAGTGTACAGATGGCGCCACCATCGGATGTTGTGACGTCATAGTTACATCCGGGTGAAATTAGCGGCGAAAAGGGTTTTATATACTACTCATGTGTCCTACTTGTGACGTCGCGCACTGAGAAACATGGCGTCGGCAATGTTAGCACTTTTTTGACGAGTAGACCATGTTCCCAAGATGTTTCTTCCTTTTTGGAATTTTATTGGAACTACATTAACTTAATGCCTAAATCCCCAAAAATTGAAATTTGGAAGTCATACATAATCGACATTTTCGATGCATAGGCACTTTAAATTTAACAGTGACACGTCACCTAAACACTAAGCTCTCCTGACGCAAATATCGGGATCACAACATGTGCTCTTAACTCTGTAATTATGTAACAAGCCGTGCCAGTGGTTGATTTTCGATGCATTGATATAGACACGCTTTGGATTGGTCGGTTTTCAATACAACTTCAACTTCAACTTCAATACAGTGCAATTGTATTTCAATACATTGCAATTGAATTGCAATTCATTCTGGACTTATGATTGATTGATTCTCAGCACTTCAGACGATGCGTTTTAAAAAAGGTCAAAATCACAAGATTATTAAAATTGGCTCAATATTAGAGGCTGCAGAGAATAAAATCACGTATGAAAGAAGATGCCTGCTGTGAACAGTTTGACAAGAAAGAGACCATTATTTCAAGGTCAAGTTACCAGCTCTTTTGAACATATTTATCTGTATACGGTGACAGAGATTGTAACTACAAATATCCTTAGCCAATGTCTTCCTTAACATGTTCGTCAAGCTTTGTCACGGAAATCTCAAAACACATTAAGACGAGAGAGAAAGGCGCATGTAATACTGACCAAGAAAACGGGGATTTTGACATGTATTTTCCAACATTTGTTATTGCACTGAGAGATTTCTCCCTGGACTTGGAAATAGACGGTCGAGAGATAACATCAGACGAATATCTGGAGAACTGCCTGACTCTTATGCCGGAGACAGACGAGAAGAGTGAAAAATTCAACAAGCCACTCAAATGTATAAGGCGGTACTTCAAGGAACGGAAATGTTTCACTTTCGATCGACCTGGTGGACGGAAGGTGTTAAAAATCTTAGACGAATTAACAGATGCCGACCTAAGCGAAGACTTCGTACAAGAAGTAACTGCCTTCTGCAAATATATTCATGCTGAGTGTGGACCAAAGAAGCTGGACACCGGGAAGCGCGTCACGGGGAGAAGTGAGTGAATATTGAAATGTGATCAATTTATGCCAGCTAAAAGTCCTTAGTAAGCAAAACATTGTCTCGAATAATGTGTGCAAGGAATAACTTTTAAGAATTCTTCGTTGTTTCTGTTCGAAACTGAAACAGGTAGGGAAATATTGCCTACTCTGAAACTCCATATAGCTCCTTTTGCTTTCATGATAATAAACCCTGCCATACCTGGAGAGGGACAGGGGCATAATCGCCCTCTCTACCCCTGTCAAAGCGTCACTGTGACGATATCAGAAAGGCCATCCAGGATATATTTACATTTTGTTGTAGACCTTGTCTGGAACAATAATGTTTACGGTGCCAAAATGTCCCCCCCTCCCCAGGCTGTGGTATACCCCAAGAGCTAAGACCAGTAAGACCAGATATAGGGTTAACATTCATCTTTGCTTTTATATATTACAGTGTTCGTGACTCTGGTAGAGATTTACGTGAAGGCGATCCGTAACGGAGCCGTGCCCTGTATAGAGAACGCCCTTGATACTATGGCGATTCTAGAGAATACGAATGCTACAGAAGAGGCTGTCAAACTTTACCAGAAAATGATGTCCGACAAGGTTCAAATGCCTACAGAGACCAGTGACATTCTTTCCGATGCTCATTACACATGCATAAAAGCAGCCGTGGCACATTTCTTGAAGAAGGCGATCTATGACAAAGGAAATAAGTTCCAGGACAAAATGAATGTAAGATTTTTATTTTTGTGCATCACTTCATATCAATAAGTAAGTGAATATATTCGATCTTTTCTTTTCTCCACTTGATTGTCTCTTTTCCAAATATAAATATAACTTTATAACTTTAAGCAAATGGCAAGTATGGACACAATCTTGGTGAGATATCAGCAATGAGCGAAAAATCAACGTTCCTGCGTAAACATAACAAAACAGATCAGAGACCCTTCTTGATAATCCATTATAATTACGCTATTTATGCTAGTGTGTTCCGGATTCTTTCACGCCTGAACATTCACAATATACACTTGAAAAAAGTCAACTTCTTCATGTCAAAATGAACCAATCTCTTTTTGTACGGGAGAGATAAGATACCAAACATATATTCGTATTTTTATGCATGTTCTACATTTGAGGTAGAGTTCATACACCCATACCAAACTTTCTGCACTATCTTCAAAATAACAAAACAAGAAGAACTTATACACCGTAAATTGATAGCAAATATTATTTACTTCAAATCAGATATTTATTTTCTATTATTTTGTAGTTTACGCGAAGAAAACCTTATCGAAAATTCGACACAAAAATGCTAATTTTTAATATGACGTCACTGTGACCGACCAACTTGGAATTGGTTTTTTTTTTTTTTAACTTTACCTCACCAAATATTTTGGGAAGTTTCAATCCCCTAGCCCAAGTAAGAAAAATATTTAAGGGGACCGGTATGGCCCTTTCCCAGGCTTCCGCGGGCATATGAAGTCGCCAAGACCAGGCAGGGTTGATATTAATGTTGATGAAATTATCAAAGAACCAGTCCCAAAAATGAAAAGCTTTTGTTTTCCCAATGGCATAAAGTACAAGATTTTGTAGTACGGTATACTACGAACAATTGCAAGGCATTGAGTCACGATTTTTGAACAACATGGGCCGCTAAGCTGTACAAGTGTGTATAATCGCTGATTGTCCCCCGCCACGTAAGTGGAAGGGGCACTTGGAAATGCTACCCGTCCGTCCGTCCTTCCGTCCGTCCGTTCCAACCATGTTGTGAACGCGATATCTCGAGAACAATTCAACTCATCAACTTCAAACTTGGGGGGGGAGGGGGGTGACTTGACATCAGTGAGAAGATGGCTGGGATTGTTTTTCACCAAACTGCGTTATCCAAGATGGCCGCCGTCGGCCATCTTAGATTCCAACCATCCCAAAAGTGTTGTGAACGCGATATCTCGAGAACACTTCAACCGATTGACTTCAAACTTGAGGGGTGGCTTGACATCAGTGAGAAGATGGCTGGGATTGTTTTTCACCAAACTGCGTTAACCAAGATGGCCGCCGTCAGCCATCTTAGATTCCATCCATCTCCAAAATGTTATGAACACGATATCTCGAGAACAATTCAACCCATCGACTTCAAATCTGGAGAGTGACTTCACATCAATAAGAAGATGACTGGAATGATTTTCACCAAACTGCGTTAACCAAGATGGCCGCCGTCAGCCATCTTAGATTCCATCCATCTCCAAAATGTTATGAACACGATATCTCGAGAACAATTCAACCGATCGACTTCAAATCTGGGGAGTGACTTCACATCAATAAGAAGATGACTGGAATTGTTTTTCACCAAACTGCGTTAACCAAGATGGCCGCCGTCCACTATATTGATAACGAGATATCTCAAGAACAATTCAACCGATCTACTTCAAACTTGGGATCTTAGATTCCATCCATCCCCAAAATGATGTGAACACGATATCTCGAGAACAATTCAACCGATCGACTTCAAATTTGGAAGGTGACTTCACATCAATAAGAAGATGACTGGAATTGATTTTCACCAAACTGTGTTAACGAAGATGGCCGCCGTCAGCCATCTTAGATTCCATCCATCTCCAAAATGTTATGAACACGATATCTCGAGAACAATTCAACCGATCGACTTCAAATCTGGGGAGTGACTTCACATCAATAAGAAGATGACTGGAATTTTACATCAGTGAGAAGATGGCTGGGATTGTTTTTCACCAAACTGCGTTATCCAAGATGGCCGCCGTCGGCCATCTTAGATTCCAACCATCCCAAAAATGTTGTGAACGCGATATCTCGAGAACAGTTCAACCGATTGACTTCAAACTTGGGGGGTGACTTGACATAAGTGAGAAGATGGCTAGGATTGTTTTTCACCAAACTGCGTTAACCAAGATGGCCGCCGTCAGCCATCTTAGATTCCATCCATCTCCAAAATGTTATGAACGCGATATCTCGAGAACAATTCAACCGATCGACTTCAAATCTGGAGAGTGACTTCACATCAATAAGAAGATGATTGGAATTGTTTTTCAGCAAACTGCGTTAACCAAGATGGCCGCCGTCAGCCATCTTAGATTCCATCCTTCTCCAAAATGTTATGAACACGATATCTCGAGAACAATTCAACCGATCGATTTCAAATCTGGGGAGTGACTTCACATCAATAAGAAGATGATTGGAATTGTTTTTCACCAAAGTGCGTTAACCAAGATGGCCGCCGTCGACTATATTGTTAACGAGATATCTCAAGAACAATTCAACCGATCTACTTCAAACTTGGGATCTTAGATTCCATCCATCCCCAAAATGTTGTGAACACGATATTTCGAGAACAAATCAACCGATCGGCTTCAAATCTGGGGAGTGACTTCACATCAATAAGAAGATGATTGGAATTGTTTTTCACCAAAGTGCGTTAACCAAGATGGCAGCCGTCGACTATATTGTTAACGAGATATCTCAAGAACAATTCAACCGATCTACTTCAAACTTGGGATCTTAGATTCCATCCATCCCCAAAATGTTGTGAACACGATATCTCGAGAACAAATCAACCGATCGACTTCAAATTTGGGGGGTGACTTCATATCAATAAGAAGATGACTGGAACTGATTTTCACCAAACTGCGTTAAACAAAATGGCCACCGTCAGCCATCTTAGATTCCATCCATCTCCAAAATGTTATGAACATGATATCTCGAGAACAATTCAACCGATCGGCTTCAAATCTGGGGAGTGACTTCACATCAATAAGAAGATGACTGAAATTTGACATCAGTGAGAAGATGGCTGGGATTGTTTTTCACCAAACTCCGTTATCCAAGATGGCCGCCGTCGGCCATCTTAGATTCCAACCATCCCAAAAATGTTGTGAACGCGATATCTCGAGAACAATTCAGCCGATCAAGTTCAAATATGGAGGGTGACGTTACATCACTAGCTACCCATCCGTCCTTCCATCCCCCATAACGTCCTTCCGTCCCTCATACCGTCCTTCCATCCCAACCATCTTGTGAACGCGATATCTCAAGAACAATTCAACCGAATAACTTCAAACTTACCGGATGGCTGGGATCTCAGAAGAAAGTCACTCATTTTTCGGCACAACTATGCCACCGGATGATCTTTCTCGATCACCCTGTTCCCTTTCTTCCATAGACAATTTGCAACATTGTCCTTCACAATTATATCTCCTCCACATCAACAAAACCACACTCCTAGCAACAATTTACCATCATACAAAATATATATGGTGATTGTATCCCGTGTGTGTGAGAAGCCCATTTCCAGACAAGCTTTTTGGCGGGAGACCTGCTAGCTACTCAGCTTGTTTTGACTTGGAAACACCTTCTATTTCTCTCTGTAAACAAATGAAGATCGACCAGAACGAAAACCCACCTTGATCCGCAACTATACCTGTTGTATGAGCGAGTATTGTGTATAAAATTCGATGTGGTTCTGATTATCTGTATACGGAGAGAATTAGGTGATATCACAAAAATTGGCGGAAATATACTACTTCACCCCAGCTATCCGAGAATTATTCTGAGTACACAACAAAATATTGTACATTATTTTAATCGAAAAGTTTCTTTCGTCTTTCTTTTTTATCACTCCAAACGCACTTCATGGGTGCAAAAATTTCGGTGAACCGCGACACATACATTGTCGTTGAGCTTGTTTCACATATTTGCACACATTACATCTATAACATTTGAGGTCCATAATGGTTGTTTCTACTGGGCAAGATTGCAACATTTTAGTTTGTAACTTGATTATCCCAAAACTATGAAAACTATGATTTTAAGTGATTATTACAGGAACAGCTGACGGCAGAGTATCGGGACTTTATATGGAAAAATGAAGAAGCCTCCTATCAGAAGTGCCAACAAGTACTACAACAACTCAATATACCCATCGTGAAGAAACTGGAGGGTGGAGCTTACATGCGCAGTGGCGGGTATGCCATCTACCAACAGGACCTACAACAATTACAAATTCAATACAACTCCAAACAAGGATTGGGGGTGAAGGTAGGAGCTGTGTTGCAAAGGACCACGTATGTTTAGATGGGCAAATGGCCTCAGAACAGGTGCGGTAGAAGTGCCAAAAATAAAATATTGCATATACAAGAAATTGTTCAGT
>JAVTVY010040943.1:0-18148 GCA_036873755.1 Hanleya hanleyi | reverse complement strand
CGCGTCATCTGTGACGTCATCGGTGACGTCATCGGTACGAGTAGTAGCGAAAGTGGACATTTTCGGGCAGTACATGAAGGTATTTAGGGTCGAGATGGGCTATTCACGGTTCGAATGCGTCCTGGAAGGTGTCATCTTGTAGTTCTCGGGTTGTACATTCCGATTTGAGGGATGTCCGCGTCATCTGTGACGTCATCGGTGACGTCATCGGTACGAGTAGTAGCGAAAGTGGCCATTTTCGGGCAGTACATGAAGGTATTTGGGATCGAGATGGGCTATTCACGGTTCGAATGCGTCCTGGAAGGTGTCATCTTGTAGTTCTCGGGGTGTACATTCCCGATTTGAGGGGTGTCCGCGTCATCTGTGATTTTTGGTGAAACCTTTGCCGCCGGGTCAAGGTCAGTTCCGGTCACCTTTAGCGACGTACCAAACAGAAGCAGAGTATTTAAAAATCCGTCACAGAGCTCTCGTCCAATCAGAAGCGAGTATTTTGACCCGCTGCATTATGGGACATATCCAAGATGGCGGTTCCAAAATGGCGGATCCAACATGGCGGATCCAAAATGGCGGCGTATGAGAGCTTCTGGACATGGACCTGATAGAAATCCAGAATGGTGGAACATTCGTAAACATTCGGGCACTTTTACATCCGGGGACTTTTACATCCGAAGAGACACGGAAGTGCCCGAACATGATATCAGCTAGCGTGCTATAAAAGGGAAGCGGTCTGGCCGTTTCATCAGACACTCTGTCAACCACCAAGATGTTCACTTGTACTACGTGCTCGAAATCATTCACTCGTCTGCACGACTTGCGCCGCCATGAGGCTACCAAGCACGAAGGAACCGCCCGGTATAACTGTACGATATGTACACTGTCGTTTCAGCGCCCGGATCATTTACAGCGCCACACACGTGCACGCCATGAAGTACCCAAGCGTCCATGCGAAGAATGTGGTCGGCTTTTCAAACTGACCAGTCAGTTGCTGCGACACAACGCATACGACACCCTGTTCCGCAGCCACGTTTGCAGATAGAAGAGCCCGTAGGCATCAATATCGAAACAGGGGGAACTCCCACCCATCGCACGAGGGCCGATGATGATGTCGCCCTAATTCAACAGTCAAATTCCGACGACAAGACCTTGGGCCAGATTTTGTACGACGTGGAGGGCAAAGTACACTTCGTGGACGAAGCCATAAATGTTCCCAGCGATCTGTTACACGAAGACCATCCAGTGAGTGACATTTATCGGCGCCATTGGCCCATGATCCGGCACTGTTTCTACCGTCATCGCCCTATTCAAGATATCTACAATTTCCGACTGACCGACCTCGCCCGTCTACGTAGCTACGTAGAAGCCATCTTCAAAGATCAAACTACGGCCTTCAAATTGAATCTGGCGTTTGGTTATGTGCTGCAGCATAAAGAGACAGTCCAAGTCCGATATTTTTACCCGAGCAGTAACATCCGGGTATTTGACCAACCGTTTACCATCATTAACCGAGTGTCGCTAGAGACGATGCTGGAGAAACTGGACACCGTGGATCCCTTGGAATGGGCCCAACAACAACGCCCCAACACCAAGTGGACAGTGGAGAGTGTGACCAATGTTACGTTTTTCGTTACCAAGCTGACCGACCACTCCCATCGGCTGAATGCGTCACTCATGCACTGATGAATACCATAACATGCCGTACATACTCTATATGTCTACATGTTGATCGTTGACGGTACGGAGGTGACCGAAGAGACACGGATGTTACCGAAGATGTCACGGCTCGGCCCTCGACTTGGGGATAGTTGAACTGAGTGTGCTAAAAATAGATCACCAGCTAGCGTGCTATAAAAGGGAAGCGGCCTGGACGTTTCATCAGACACTCTGTCAACCACCAAGATGTTCACTTGCACAACTTGCCAGAAGCTGTTTACTCGTCTAGATAATTTACGACGCCACGAGGCCTCCACCCACAACGATGCTCGGTATACTTGTACAACCTGCGCACGGTCATTCAATCGGGAGGATCATTTACTGTGCCACGAACGCTCATTCCACGAGGGCGCGACGGAACAATGTAACGGTTGTGGTCAACTCTTCAAACGACGCAGTCAGTTGCTGCGGCACCAACGGTTGATTCATGCCCCGGTACCATGGCATGTGCGACAACTTCCTACTGAGGAGGAGCCGCGGAAGGTCAGACCTAGTGAAGATGAGCCCGGGGAGACGAATGCCACTGGTGATGCGATGAAGGAGAGCCCGTCTATACCCACAGTTCAGAGCCTGGATATCCAGCCGGACCCCACCGTTACGGTTTCGAGTCATACGCCTGACAACATCGAACATTTTCTGGACGAGCCCATAAATGTTCCTAGCGATCTCTTACAGGGCGCCCATCCAGTGAGTGACATCTATCGGCGCCATTGGTCCATGATACGGCACTGTTTCCACCGTCATCGCCCTATTCAAGATATCTACAATTTCCGACTGACCGACCTCGCCCGTCTACGTAGCTACGTAGAAGCCATCTTCAAAGATCAAACTACGGCCTTCAAATTGAATCTGGCGTTTGGTTATGTGCTGCAGCATAAAGAGACAGTCCAAGTCCGATACTTTTACCCGAGCAGTAACATCCAGGTATTTGACCAACCGTTTACCATCATTAACCGAGTGTCGCTAGAGACGATGCTGGAGAAACTGAACACCGTGGATCCCTTGGAATGGGCCCGGTTGCAACGCCCCAACACCAAGTGGACAGTGGACAGTGTGACCAATGTTACGTTCTTCGTGACCAAGCTGACCGACCAACCCATCGGGTGAATGTATTCACCCAGGCACTGATAGATACTCAGAATGCACAAGCAACTATCTGAGGATATGTTGCCTCAACGGTATCCTGGGCTGCCCGATGATGATTAGAATAAACGGTTCAAAGCGAACATGGCCGAAGATGGAACTTTCTGAAATGAAGACTTCTGATTGGACAAGAATACATCTAACGGACAGGAACGAATATGACAGATGCAAATGGTGGCCTCTGATTGGACAAGTCTTCTTGAATTGTAACACCAAGTGGATAGTGGAGATAATGACCAATGTTGCGTTCTTCGTGGTTAAACTGACCACCACCTCCATCGGATGAAAGTATTCACCCATGCACTGATAGATACTCAGAATGCGCAAACAACTATCTGAGGATATGTTGCCTCAACGGTATCCTGGCCTGCCCGACGATGATTAGAATAAACGGTTCAGATGGCACTTTCTGAAATGGAGACTTCTGATTGGACAAGAATACATCTAACGGACAGGAACGAATATGAAACATGCAAATGGTGGCCTCTGATTGGATAAGAATCTTCTTGAATTGTAAATATACCCAACGCGGCTCCCCCAGCGTGGGTATGATGTAACATTGGGGAGAATAAACTATATGAAAAAAACTTCTTGTTGTTGTTGTTGTTCTCTCATGTGTCATCCTTGTTGTTGTTGCTGTTGTTGTTCTCTCTCTGGTCTATATCATGGCGTTATGTTAGAGTGTTAAGGTGTAACGACGGGCGTTGACGGGCATCACCGCATTTCGAAGAATTAGTGACAATTCCATGGAATATCAGAGCTTCTGAGCTATTTCACCAGGGCGTTGAAGCATTAAGAATGGTGTTGGTGGGCGTTGCTACAAGATGACACCTCACACGGTCCATTTGGACCGCGGATGGTCCATCTCTACACCAAATAACATCCTTCACTGCTAAAAAAGGCCCACTTTCGCTACAACTTGTACTAATGACGTCACCAATGACGTCACAGATGCTATAAATATCCCTGAAATCAGGGTCTATACTCCGAGAGCTACAACATGATACCCCACACGACGCATTCGCAACGCGGATGGTCCATCTCTACACCAAATACCTTCCTGCACTGCCCCAAAAGGCTCACTTTCGCTAATACTCCTACTGATGACGTCATCGATGACGTCACAGATGCTTCGGACATGCCTCAATTCGGAATGTACACCCCGAGAGCTACAAAATGACACCTCACACGACGCATTCGGACTAAGGATGGTGCATCTCTACACCAAACTCACCCTCACGCACCCACAAAATGTCCACTTTCGCTACTACTCGTACCGATGACGTCATCAATGACGTCACAGATGACGCGGACACCCCTCAAATCGGAATGTACACCCCGAGAACTACAAGATGACACCTTCCAGGACGCATTCGAACCGTGAATAGCCCATCTCGACCCCAAATACCTTCATGTACTGCCCGAAAATGTCCACTTTCGCTACTACTCGTACCGATGACGTCACCGATGACGTCACAGATGACGCGAACATCCCTCAAATCGGAATGTACACCCCGAGAACTACAAGATGACACCTTCGAGGACGCATTCGAACCGTGAATAGCCCATCTCGATCCCAAATACCTTCATGTACTGCCCGAAAATGTCCACTTTCGCTACTACTCGTACCGATGACGTCACCGATGACGTCACAGATGACGCGGACATCCCTCAAATCGGAATGTACACCCCGAGAACTACAAGATGACACCTTCCAGGACGCATTCGAACCGTGAATAGCCCATCTCGACCCCAAATACCTTCATGTACTGCCCGAAAATAACATCCTTCACTGCTAAAAAAGGCCCACTTTCGCTACAACTTGTACTCATGACGTCACCAATGACGTCACAGATGCTATAAATATCCCTGAAATCAGGGTCTATACTCCGAGAGCTACAACACGATACCCCACACGACGCATTCGCAACGCGGATGGTCCATCTCTACACCAAATACCTTCCTGCACTGCCCCAAAAGGCTCACTTTCGCTAATACTCCTACTGATGACGTCATCGATGACGTCACAGATGCTTCGGACATGCCTCAATTCGGAATGTACACCCCGAGAGCTACAAAATGACACCTCACACGACGCATTCGGACTAAGGATGGTGCATTTCTACACCAAACTCACCCTCACGCACCCACAAAATGTCCACTTTCGCTACTACTCGTACCGATGACGTCATCAATGACGTCACCGATGACGCGGACACCCCTCAAATCGGAATGTACACCCCGAGAACTACAAGATGACACCTTCCAGGACGCATTCGAATCGTGAATAGCCCATCTCGACCCCAAATACCTTCATGTACTGCCCGAAAATGTCCACTTTCGCTACTACTCGTACCGATGACGACACCGATGACGTCACAGATGACGCGAACATCCGTCAAATCGGAATGTACACCCGAGAACTACAAAATGACACCTTCGAGGACGCATTCGAACCGTGAATAGCCCATCTCGATCCCAAATACCTTCATGTACTGCCCGAAAATGTCCACTTTCGCTACTACTCGTACCGATGACGACACCGATGACGTCACAGATGACGCGGAACATCCCTCAAATCGGAATGTACACCCCGAGAACTACAAGATGACACCTTCCAGGACGCATTCGAACCGTGAATTAGCCCATCTCGACCCCAAATACCTTCCATGTACTGCCCGAAAATGGCCACTTTCGCTACTACTCGTACCGATGACGTCACCGATGACGTCACAGATGACGTCACAGATGACGCGAACATCCCTCAAATCGGAATGTACACCCCGAGAACTACAAGATGACACCTTTCAGGACGCATTCGAACCGTGATTAGCCCATCTCGACCCCAAATAACTTCCTTCGCTGCCCCCAAAATGGCCACTTTACTTACAACCAACTGCGCATGCGCAGATTAACGCGACATGCATTCAAAAACACACCATTCTGACTCTACCCCACACAAGCTTCACTTTGACACCTCACACGATCCATTCGAACCGTGATTAGCTCATCTCTAACCCAAACACACCCCTACATAGCACCCAAAATGCCTGTTTTCTATACTACGGCAGACTGCGCATGCGCAGACTATTGAACACGGACGAACCATTAGTGTAGTCAAGTGCTCCTCCACGAGAGCTTCAAAATAAGACCTCACTCGACCCCATTGGACCATTAGGGACTCACCTAGACTCCAACATGTCCACCCCGTATGAGCCTATACACCCATAGCCATGCAGTATAGGCCTATGAATACTACCAGGCCTCGGTGACTTTTCAAAGAAATTTCACCGATTCGCTCCCACAACACTTCCTATCGTGTTCTAAATGACGAGACAGGTAAAACGAGACCCCACAACCCTACCGCAAATGTATAGAGGTGGATTTTTAGTGGGATAAACATTGAACCTATACCCCAGTATGGAGGTCTATATGAGGCTCGGTGACTTTTTTTCAAAAATTTCACCGATTCGCTCCGCAACACTTCCTATCGTGTTCTAAATGACGAGACGAGTAAAACGAGACCCCACAACCCTACCGCAAATGTATAGAAGTACGTTTCCCAGGGGTACAAACATTGATCCTATACCCTCAGTATGGGACTATATGGGGTTCGGTGACTTTTTTCAAAAATTTCACCGATTCGCACGGGGACACTTCCTATCATGTTCTAAATGACGATACGAGTAAAACGAGACCTGACAACCCTACCGCAAATGTATAGAAGTACGTTTCCCAGGATGGTCCTATACCTCCCATACCCTATATAGGCATTTTCCCGTAATTTAGGATAAAGTCCGTATTCCGTATTTTTTCAGGAAAATTTTTACATACACCCACCCTGGAACTAGGGGGAGATAACTCTATTGATAGACAAGCCCCGTTAAGCCCGGCGACCTATATACTCCTCATACCCCATATAGGCATTTTCCCAGGTTTTTCGATAAAGTCCGTTTTCCGTTTTTTTTTTTTTTTAAGGAAAAATTTTACATGCACCACCCAGCCCATCAGATGTCCCTTCACGAATGCTTCACTTTGATACCTCACTCGACCCGATTGGACCATTAGGGGCTCCCCTGGCTCCAAAACGTCTATTTTCATACCCTTCGGCCACCACGCATGCGCAGAATGCCGATAGTTCAACCCCACACCCAGCCCATTAGATGCCCCTTCACATAAGCTTCACTTTGATACCTCACTCGACCCCATCGGACCCTTAGGGGCTTCCTAGCTCCAACACGGCTATTTTCATACCCTTCGGCCACCGCGCATGCGCAGAATGACGATATTTCAACCCCACCCCCAGTCCATTAGATGCCCCTTCATGAATGCTTCACATTGATACCTCACTCGACCCCATTGGACCATTAGGGGCTACCCTAGCTCCAAAAAGGCTATTTTCATACCCTTCGGCCACCGCGCATGCGCAGAATGACCCTAATTCAACCCCACACCCAGTCCATTGGATGCCCCTTCATGGATGCTTCACTTTGATACCTCACTCGACCCCATCGGTCCACTAGGGGCTCCCCTAGCTCCAAAAAGGCTATTTTCATACCCTTCGGCCACCGCGCATGCGCAGAATGACCGATATTTCAACCCACACCCAGCCCATTACATGCCCCTTCACCTAAGCTTCACTTTGATACCTCACTCGACCCAATCGGACCATTTTATCTAGGGACTACTTTTTCTCCGCGGAAGCTTTTTCCCGAGACCGAATTACCGCCAAAACCACGGCCAAACCGCATCACCGCGGATGAATACATTTTTTTTTTTTTTTTTTTTTTTTTTCTGCCGGAACTATATTGCATTTGACCTCTCCTCATTCCTCCCCATTCCTCCCTCTCCTCCTCATTCCCTCCGCAACTTGCCTGGCAAAGTGGTCGGCTGACGCTACTTAATCAATGTTATATACTACTCTGGCCATACAGGTTGTAATTATATTCCATATATTCCAACATATACAGAATAATTTGTACATGTTCTGTGCAGGCTGTGCAAGTAACTTATTTACAGTGCATTGACACCTCCTGACTGTACATATAGACCTGTCCCTTTTTCTGACCTGGGCACACTTGCATGAAACTTCGTAAGTTACGGTCACCTTTAGACTTACGACGAAGTTTACGATCAACTTTACGATGAGCTTACACGGCTTTCACGAACGTCATCGTAGTGGTCACCGTAAACTTCCACCTTACGTAGGCTACGAAATTCGTAATACGCGCCACAACAGGCTGAACAACAACAACAACAACAGCATGTGCTCGTAAAAGGTCGATGCTGTGGAGTGGTTGAGATCGGCCCTAAGTTGGTTTCCCCCGCTCACTATGACTTTGTTAATCGGTAAAAGCATTGAACATGTTGAAGATGAAACGGTGTGCCGTTTATCTGGATCTACAGGGAAATTCATCACTGTTTAAATATAGAGAACCCAACTACCATCTCTGCAAGCAGCGGGTTTCGACAACACATTTCTCGACTGTTGTTGTGCATGGACAGAGTACATCAATGCCTGTTTTTTTATCAGCTGAACGGATCTCGGAACACGCAGTCATAGGTGAGTCAATTATATTATGATGAAGTATTATACGGTCAGTGTTGAACCTGAAAGTGTTGGGCGGGCTGGGGGTAGGGGTAGTTCAACAAGCTTAACCCTATACTGACATTTAAAAAAGAAAAACGTTTAAATCTCTCTATGCTGAATCAAACAGGTGACCTGAAACACTACCACTATGACCGCATTCAGTGAAAGTAATTTTATTGAACACCAGAAAACTACCGAGTTTGGAATGAAGTAATTTGATTGAACTCCAGAAAACTCCCGAGTTTGGAACATGAGTTGTACAGTGTAGCACAGACCTGTCTTACACTCCTTTATTTCTTATATTTTCCTATAATTTATTCAGAAAATTCCTATATTTCTCCTATATTTTTGCAAATTTCCTCCTATATTTTCACTGTGAGCCACTTGCAGGCCTGTAAGGGGGTTGTACTGGTAACATGGTTTTAAATTTATAACAGGATTGTTGTCATTTGACGCAGAACTTGTGAAATAGTTTTGTAGAATAGGTTGGGGGAAATACCTTGATTGAGGAATTATATACTCCTTGATCGTGGTATAGGGGTTTACCTCGATAGTTTATATATATATTTATGGGAAATGCATGCAACCATTCACAAACAGCTCATAAGATTTGGATCTGTTACAACATCGATGGCTTTTATTCTCACGGGCGTCGGAAGCGGGGGGCCGGAGGGGGGCGCACGTGCCCCCCAGATGAAAACCAAGGGGGGCACAAGTATGTTTGTGCCCCCCAGATTTTGGTATTCGAACCAGCGACCCCAATGATACAAAATATAGAATATGTTTCTTCTGTATATTTGTAGTGAAGTAATTTTTCGGACTCGCGTAGTTTGTCTTGATAGAATTGTATGTATAGGGCCTATAGTTTTCAATTTATCTTTTACTTTTGGGGATATGTGTTTTCTAGTGGGCTGCAGTGGCAATTAGTCCTCAGCACTGATATTATTTTTCTGCATCATTAATGATGAATAGCTATGCCATCCAATTCCATCGTTTTCTAGTGCTTTGCTACAGAGGACTGCATCTTGAAGAATGAACCGGTCGGTATTGTTTTCAAGATGCAGCATGTAGTTCAATATGCTTGCATGGATATCTAATTATAAGTGGGAATCGTCCAAGTTCCCGTTTGCAGGCAATATTCACAGTATTTTTTCCAACTTGAAGATTTAGTTTGCAAAATTTTGTGTACCAATGCATCAAATGATCTAAACTGTAAGGTCAGCACTTCGGTTCTACGCATCGTTTTCAAACCCATCTTTATACATTCCCAAAATTAACATCATGTCGAAGAGACCCCAGCGTGATATCCTTGATTTCCTCCGAAGCAAAATGTAAGTAGGATAGTGGTTTATTTGACGGAAATGAAGACGGAGTTATATTAATCGAATACCCGGATTACGTGCGGAAGTTTTCTGTGTGTGTGTTAGCAATTTTTTATTATTTTTTTTTACCAAACTAGTATTAAAACAGTTGAAATATCTGAGAAAAAATAAGCGTTTTATTCGTCGGAAATCGCTCAAAACGCTCCTACGGCCGTCTAGAACCCCAGAGCTTCCAGGGGCCTGGGCGGCCCCTGGGCCCTCGCCTAAAGTGCTAGGATAGTGCCCCCCCCAGTCAGAACTATCTTCCGACGCCACTGATTCTTTACTTAATTTCACAGAAACCCATGGCGTCTTTTCATGCGACTATTCGTTTGAATCAACTACTTTATATTTCCAAGATAAAAACATTTTAAAATGCTATATTTAAAAACAGAATGTGCAGTGCAAACAAAATCTGTATATGATGGCAAGGTTTATCCCATCATGCCCATTGACTGATGAAGAAATTAGATTAAATTCATTATTGTCCACTGCATTGCACAATCTCCTAGCAGGCACAGACATATAAAGCCATAAGCGTCAGAATAACCAGAGCAGAGGTCTGTTTTTGAAGTGCACATGCTATTACAGATTACATGGTGTCTGAATTATGCTATTACAGGTTACACGGTGTCTGAATTAAACTAGATTTATTATTATTATTAACTAGGCATTGCCTCTTGCATACTGCAGTTTGCACATAAACTTGAGATGGAAGTATGCCATTTTCATTCACATAATAATATAAGCTTATCATTTGAATTCATTAAAATGTCTAATTGGAATGATTAGTCACATAAAATGAAGCAAATAAGTTGCTGTGAAAATCATGGAACAGTGAGGCCACAGATGATGTTGATAGACACATGCCCTCTTGGATGTCTGAATGTCCGCATTTTCCATAAATATATAAAAAACTGAAGTTGACATAGCCCAATACATCCATTGAGATATAATACCCCGATCAAGGTATAATACCTCAATCAAGAAATTTTTCCCAACCAGTAGATGTTTAAAAAACATTTGTGAATTTTGTCATCAAAATTATCATCAATTATGTACTGTAGGCTTACAGGTCCTTTCCTGTAATAGTAGGAATATTTGATCCATATTATCATATTTACATTAGTTATCAATAGTTGAAAAACCCTTCCCCTCCTCATGAGAACGAACTGGAGCTCACACGATGAGTGCCAGTGCACCTGTGACCGCCAGCAGTCCAAGATAGCATCGTTCAAGCATTAATGTGGAAAGGGCAGATTTATCCAACACAGCCTAAGTATGTTTAACACCATTCATGCCTTGAGGCGCATGAAGTACATTCATAAAATTGACGTAAAACGGTATTATATTCTAGACACTGGTTCATATGTAAGGTTTACATTTTCAGTTATTTCCTTGCATCCCAAGTTTTCTCTCCTCAAATTCAATTAAGTATTAATTTCATGGAAGCCAAGCCATAAGGTTGACCAAAAATTTTTTAAAGTGACTAGCCATTCATGATTCACTCCTGTTTACAAATTGACATGCTAAAATCTTATCAAATTTTAGTTATAAAATACTCTGCTAACAGAATGCATACATAATGTGGTAAAATCCAATCTTCCGAGGCTAAGGCCATCCACAATAATATTTGTGTTTTAAATATTGGGTAGGTAAGCAGGAATTGTATTTTTTTCTTTCTTTTATTTTTTTATTTATTTTGTTAATTTTCGACTTTATTGTTCACAATTTCATGGAGTACTAATGAATAATATAGAAATAAAATAAAATGTCCACACAAATTTTTTTTTAACTGCAAAATGTATGGTTAAGTAGGGTTACTAGAAACAATATTATTGTGGATGGCCTAACTATGCCATGTTTGCACTAGAATAGGCTATCTTGCATCTGGTCAACTTCATGCATACATGTTTATCGAAGAGTAATGTTTGCATATATCTCTCTTCTAATTATACCCTCCCCACAGTAATGTTGAGAGGGAGTGATGGTGCAACTGGGCAACAATGCAGATTTGATATTTTTGAAACATCAAAAAATGTCTTTCCAGGATCATGGGAAGTTGTTGACTGCCTCGCTCTTGCAGGAAGCCTTTGTTTATATGTATAGTATGATTTCTTTTTTAATTTGGTGCTAAATGCTGAACTGTGAGATAGGTCATTGGATTACGCTTGTAATTTCCTTTTTCTTCACCGTGAAAAGTCAAGTTTCACCTTAGTGAAAGCGGACTAAGTGATCATTTTACTTTTATTTTTCAGGTGGTTTAAACTGGAAATCGATTGAATATTCTGAGATTTTGTTCAGTGAGAGAAAAACCTAAAATTTGATCCTGGTACAATGTAAGTACATACTATGTACAAAGTATGTTCTTGTGGCAGTCATGGCAGTTGACAATCAGCCTTTCCGCCATTGGCATAATAGCAATGAACAGACTTGGAACATGTGAGCAGCTCCTGGCAGCAATATGTGCATAGTGAAATCCCATTTGTCACTATGCTGTAATATGGGAAAGTATTTTTAACTACATGTATTAGTAATTGACATATTCCCACATATATTAAAAAAGCACAGGGACCAATAAGATTTTACAACCCGCAGATTGCTCGAGAAAAGGCTGACTAAATTATCACCTTATGCTGGAGTTGCTCTTATTCCAGTTTACAAGATACCATTGTAGTTGAATAGGAGACACAGTCTGGGTCATACACCTGGTAAAATGAATTACATGTAGAAGCCAGCCTACTGAATATGAGTCGCCCATTTCTTAAAGGGGCCCTCGGTGGCCGAGTTGTCTAAGGTGCTTCGCTGGGGACGGTTAGCCTTGCACCGCTGAACCGGCATGGGTTCACGTTCAGTTGGTCCATCCATGTGTGGATGTTTGTCAGTCATTTGCCGATGGGCGGTGGTTCTCTTCTGGTACTCTGGCTTCCTCCACCAACCAAATTGACCATCTCCATATGAGTGAAACCAAGTTGATTGTGACATTAAGCCAAATTCCCATTACAAACATTTCTCAATCTGACACACATTTTCTCTAATTAGTTTGGTCAAAGTATGTTCACTAATTATGATTTTCGGTTTCTACCATATTCTAGAGCAATTATCAGATTATGCTCATGATAATAAATTTACATGGTCGCCATATGGTTCACCAATCAGGGGACTTTCAAATGTGATCGACACAGATCCATTTTGTCACTTTCTCAGATCACTGTACATTAGTTTCTCATCACCATGTCTCATTAAATTCACATGTCATTGTGGTTCCCCAACCATACCCGTATTGAAATTTGAGTAGAGTCAATCATTAACCCAAATATCATTGAAGCAGTTCAGTTCATTATTCCAATTACACTCTAACACTAAACCTTCAATTTTGTTTCTATTTTCAGAGCAAGCGACATCATTGTTCTTTGTGACAGGACATTGACAGATAGCAACTTCTGACCTGCTGATGTTGGTTGCAAATTTCTTGAACTTGGATGTTGACCGATATTGATATTGTGAATTATAGAACATGAGTGCCCTGCATTATTCCATGGATGTGTGAAACGAGGACATGAAATGGTCACCCACCAGCTTCAAACGTGATGAGAATTACTATCAAAAACTTCAAATGAGGTCTCATCACTGTACATGTATATAGCTGAAAGATTTTTGAATGCAACATTAAACCTTAATTCTCTCTCGCTATCTGCGCTCTCCGGATATGGACATCTAATTCAAACCCACCAGAGGGGATGAAATTTACAACACATAACGGCTGACAAAGTTATTTCAAATATGGAGTTTAGGTCATGGAAGCAATAAAAATAACCCAACAGATCTTCATCATTGCAGACCTGCTCTCTGTCATGGTATGGCTTTCTCAGGTGAACAAGGAATATGGATTGTGATTATCCTTTACTAATGCGTTCCATTACAAATCAGATACACCCTCAGATTGATTTACTTAGAAAAACTTGGTGACAAACTTGTATGTGAATGGCTCTCAACATTGTCCATTACCAAACAGGGCAGACTCCTGATATCAGCTTCATACACAATGTTGTAATGTGTGCTTTTGAAGTAGTGCTTATACTATGATATCATACTGGATGCATTTTCCATTGCGCTCAGATGAACACTTTCTGTGTCAATCATAGTTAATGGAGACTGAATGTGGAAATCAGTGAGAATGTGTTACAATGACATCAGAAGCTACAGCCAGCTCTGAAACTGGGAGAATACATAAGACCTGTACCCTCCTCTGTATAAGACCTGTATTTTTCAAGATACTAATGTTAATTGGTAAGCCTGTTTTCTACACAAACAACAGTATGTTATCAATAATATTGAATTAATCTTCTTCCAAAGTTCAGTAACTCATGTTACAGTAAATGGACATGCCCTTGGAGGGTGCATTATTTCTCTGAAAAGCCTCTGTTACTATTCAATTAATCTGGGAATTTGAAGTCTTTTCTTATAATACAATGTCTGGACTGTGTATTGTCCCTGTCATGAACAACTGATGCAACACCATTTTATTTCCATTTAGCTAAACATAGAACTCATGTTACAGTAACTCATGTTATGGTTTGTCCGAATGAAAGAGGAAACAATCCAGTCTCCTGGAACATGTTTCTCGTGTGAAACGGGTGTCTCAAACAACATGAACAATGTAATAAAAGATCTGTATCAAATCTCAAATTCATCAACATGATTATTGGTCAATTCAGCCAGAAATTCAAGACCTATATAGTATTGTCTGACTGTAAACGTCATGAAGGCTACATGTATAATCTTATTAAAACTTCTGGGAACTGATAGTGGCCATGGCTATTTGTGTACATCGGGTTGATCCAAGTTTCAAGGTCATATGCTATTTGTAGAAGAGTAACTCATCCTGCAAAAATGGCCATTTTCAATGATTCCCAGCAGCAGTCTACATCACTGAAACTCCATCAGTATCCATGCAGCTTGCTAAGAGTGGTCACCACACTAAGGAAACGGGCTCAGCCATACATGTACCAGTTACCAGTCCCCCAATAGCAGGATTAGCAGTGATTTCAATTTTGGTGCTCCACAGCAGCAGTATCCCTTGACGGGATGAACGAGACCAGTGCCTCATCTGTAATCTTATAATGTACACTAGCTTTTTTTTACGCATTTCGATGATTTTATTAGAGTTATGGCCCTTTATCTCATCAGTCAATACTTTCTTGTCCTGACCATATCTCGCTCACTATTTGATGAACATCTTCGAAACTTACATGCAAGATGCTTAGTACCATACAGATGTGCAGTCAGATGTTCTTTACATGTTTCAATGGTTTTTCACAGAGTTATGTCCCTTCATCCGGTCAGTAATTTTTTGTCCAGACCATAGCTCACTACACCTTGTAGATGTACACTGTCAGGTTTTCACGTGTTTGAATGACTTTCCACAGAGTTGTCTCCCTTTATCACATCAGTCAATAAGTTCCTGTTTGAACCAGATCTTGGTTGATATTTGACGGACAACTTCGAAGCTTACATGGAAGATGGCTGTAGTACTGTACATATGTGGATGCCAGGTTATACACGTTTCAATGATTATTCAGGAGTTGTGGGTAATTGTAAGCAAATCGAGTCAACTAGGTTGCTACAGGACCCCATTTTGTTAACTCGTGTTAAGAAGTTCAGTAGCTTCACGAAAAAAAACATTGATGCTTGGATGAAATATTAATTCCACTGCTATAATTTCTTTTAGTGTGTCTCAAAGGCAGAAAAAATGATCTGAGCAGACAAGAACTTCAATAAGAATTTTCCATAAAAACTAAAAACTGTCCCTTTCGATAACTCATGTTACTCAAAACCAAAGATTATCCTATCAATTTCTGCTAGTGTTGCAGATATGCTCTTTCAACCACCAGTTTTAGAAGGACACGTCTTGAATAAAAAGTTCAAAAGCATTTTGGTTCAGCTGGCTGTAACCAGATGAACACAACAGTGAATCAACAGTGAAATAACAGTAATTTGTACATTTGAAGGGTTGAAAATTGTGGCAGTCATTTAAACTGCCAAATTTTCAAAATCAAGCAGTTAATAAGTTTATCAGCACTAAATTGTGAACCTTGAAGTACCTACCCAGAATGCATCACTTTGCCCACAGCTGAAATTTATTTTTGAAAGTTTTGTCCGTGATATCGTGGAATTGCACAATATCTCAATAACAAAAAATCATAGCAAGTTGAAATTTCGTGCATTTCGTTTTGATGCAGTAGTATGGAAAAGTAACTAATCTACATTATCTCTATAAATTAGAACCTGTTACTTTCCTGATATTTGCTCAGCAGTAAGAGAATAGATCAAGGACTGGTTGGCCCGATGTCTGGTTACTGTGATGATAAAAATATCACGTCTGCCATCAACAGGGATCTTCAGTGAGGAAAATGTTATAAAAGTGGCACTGGAACAGTTCTCTCACATGTGGTCACGATTGTGATTATGACTGACATATTGCATATGTAAAACCCTGATCATTATGAAAGAGCATTTGCCATTAACTTTATCCATTTTTGGTACGGCCTATATTAAAAACAAACAAATTTTACCACTGTTTGACAAAAAAAAAAAAAGACAAAATTCCATTTCGGCAGCTAGCATGTCAGTTTTGAAGAGATGGAATCTGTTCTTCAGATAGATTAATAAAGTCTGGTTGGCAGACTGATTGGCTGGCTGCTTTGCTGGTGTCAACAGTCTACATTCAATTTTCGTGGTAAAGTTTTGTGATCACAACCAACACTTTCTCTTTTGATGTTGAAGCTTCACATATATATGTTAATACTTTTGAAATAAATGTCAGAGTTTTCTGAAACTTTGCAGGCAGTCTTAATATCAAGTACCGGTATTTCAAAGTTTTCTGAACAGAACAGACAAGTACTATCTTGATGTTAAAGGTGAAATGCAATGGTTTTCATATTTTCCTTTTTATATTCTTCATGGGCCATTTAATGTTTGAAATATCAGCCTATTACTACTTCTTTTGCTTTTGTTTGAAGTAGTATGTCTCCTGGTAGCTTTTGAAAAGTGCTTTGATACCGTATCTTAAGCTCGGCCGATTTCAGCAATGAAATCCTCATCGCCTATCTGCCTTTGTTTGATGCTGGTTTGTGACGTCACATCAGACCACCTGGTCGGTCATCAATACTTGTAATGTTCAATCTCTGGGTAGCTGGTTTGACGTGATGTCACAATCAAGGAAAGATAAGCGATGACGTTTCTGAAATCTGAATCAGCTGAGCTAGGGGTACCAACTTCAAAAAAGATTCTGGCAAACAACATAATTTGAATTAATCCCAGTGAAGTAGATATATACTGGTATTTCTAATATTATTCAACCTATATTAAATGCAAAACAGAGAATTAAAAAACCTTTGCATTTGACATTTAAAGTTTTAGATAGATGTATGCATGATCAGAATTTCATCCACTCTTTGATTCACTTCTTCATCTGTCTATTTTGTTCAATTTGTTGTTATTGAAAATATCCAGTTTGAGTTATGCCAAAAAGTTATTCCTCATGGATATCGCTAGATGGTGTTATCAAATATCACAAGTATACCAAAACTGATCCATACATGATTTGCTTGAGCAATTTTGATTTCTAGAGCAGCATTCTCAAAGGGTATTTTCATACAACGTTCTGTAAACTTTGATTTCCTGTGCAGCATTCCGAGTCAGTGTTTTGTTAATTTTTTTTTCAGGCTTGTTCTCAGTTTCAGATAACTTTTCTACATAGGCCTACTCGGTTCAAACAATATTTTATATTTCGTATACCATGCCTGGACATATCCCTTACCAACCATCTATATTGTCTATGGATATATCAGCATCAATGTCATTATCTTGCCTCTAAAACGTATCATTCCTCAACCATGCAGCCATCAAGATTGTAAAAGAACAAGTGAGAAATGACTACATTGTAGTCAAAACCTGCGGCAGTGGCAATAATACAGTGAAAGGCATATCAGCGGAGATAGTGGTAAATGTAGAACAAGCGCCATCTGCCAGTGTTTTCATGCCAAGGGAAGTAATTTTCAACTTCTAACCCACAATTGTAGGAATTGCGTAATAGGTCTGATACAATATATGTATATTCACTTTCCCCGTTCAAAATCCAACGGTTTTGATAGTCCGTGCCGTCTATTTTGAATTGACAGACGAAGTCACAATGATCGCTTTGGCAATGTCTTGGTACAAGTATCATGTATGCCAAGTTTCAAAACATTCGGTTCAGCTGTTGCTTTTTGCAAATAAAAAAAGCTTTCAAATATTTGGAAATCCAAATAAATTTCAAGGATTTAATCGTAGCGCGAAAATC
>JAVTVY010040942.1:0-18150 GCA_036873755.1 Hanleya hanleyi | reverse complement strand
AGCTTGAATCGAGCATTGAAAAGTGCATACAAAGATTGAAATATATGTATTAAGGCAGTGTGACGTCACTGGACCCACATATGATTGCAACAGACCACCATAGAATACCATGCTTTACTTGCAGTTTACTCTGTGTAATAAAATCGTAAAAAATTACAATAAATATTTCCCGACACTGTTCGCAATGGTCTTTCATTTGATGAAAACTATACTTGAGGATTTACGATCACTTAAACAGAACTGCCCGTCAGCAGCATATTTCAAGCATTCTCCAGACAAATTAAAACTGACAATCACTGAATAATAGAATAACTCTCTCGTAACAACAACAGCAACATCAACAACAACAACAACAATATCCCATCGACGCTACCGGTAGGTGTTTTCGAAAATTTTCAAAACTAAAAGGTCAGACACAGATACTTTGTACATGTATTCACAAAGTTGATAGAGCCTGCTCGTCTGCATGATATATGATCTTGGGGTAATATTTTGATGTAGGGCAACGTATTAAGTGGCCGATACCTGACATGACCGGAGATAACCCTGCTCGGAGGGTGACGCAGTGAAGCACGACAGTCGGGACCACTAATGCAAACTTCCCCACATCACATGCTCTGTTTCACAGGCTCACTCCACATATGTCCCTGCCCCAAAAGAAGAAGTCGACCTTTACGACGTGGCTATGACGTATACAGACGTTTCATGCGAAATCGAAAGTAATCTGAACTTTCCACAAGCATCGTTTTTACTAAGGCGATATGCTGCTCGGGCGGGAATCCTGCCCGAAAATCTGACTGGTGGCAGGGGTATTTTCGTGCCCCAGTGAGGAGGTTGCGACCAATGAAGTATATCTACAGAGTTGTCTGTGAGCTGTGCAGTAGATTGGACTGGCTGGTGGAGAATGCTGTAAATTTCAATGTACCGGTAGTGTCGTCACGTTTGCGACATATACCTTTGTACATCTTGAAGACACGAGAAGTCAACACGAAAGATACGAACACGAAGACGCCCTGAGTGCTGTTGAACAGAGTGAAAATAACCCACATGGCTTCAACGGAGAAAATGTTGCCCAGATAACCCAAAATCCATGTAAAACCCATAACAGCTGATATTCTGACATACACCGAAAGCCGGCTCTTTTTCTCTTTAGCAAGTTTCATATCCTTTGCCAGTTGTCCAATCGCCCGGATGTGATAGACTGTGTACACGAAGCAGACGACGTTGAATAGAATATGAAGTGTCACGGGCACGACAAAAGTAAGCAATAGAGACCATTTGTCTGGGATCCAACAAACTCCACGCTCGCCGTAACCAATATAAACTGATGTGAAGTAGTTCAAAATGGCCACGACAGCAACGGCGAGTACAGGAAGGCCCCATGCTATTAGAAAATATAACATGAATCTCTTTGTCCCTCGACCTTTGCTGAAGACAGCGGAAGTGGTGCCACTAAATGTCCTTGCAAGGTCAAATGCCAGGATGTTGCTCCAAGAAAACGAGGCTAGCCATAGGACGTGCTGTAGAATTGCGGTTACCTGGCACGTATATTCATTTCTCCATGCTACAGTCCCGCTCAGAACAAACGTTACTTGGGCAAGGAATATTGCGGCCGACAAATTCATGACGCATTTGCCGGCGATGTTCCTTAACTTGTAGAACAGGCAGTAGGTCAAAAAAGTGATGAAGAGTCCAGTAAGAGACAAAGCTATTCCGATGACTGTCACATAAAATTCCAGATCACTCTGAAGATCCATCGGTCTCGAGCGGTGCTGGTTTATAAATGCCTCGACCTCATTTGAGCATACCGTAGCAATGTCTTGTGTAACAAATAATGTTTGGAGTTTTAATGTGGACAGATTTTGTTGACCTGTTATGTCCAACAGATTTTGGCGATCGTAACTCACGCGGTTACATGACGACTCCGCTAAATTACCACAAACTAAAAACGTTTTGAAGATAATATCGTTTCGATATGCCAGATGGCTTTGTACATCCACACACACTTCCGGTGTAGGATTGTCGATATCGTTTTTCCACGAAACTTGTACCGGAAAGGGAACAGACAATATCGTAAAATTGTCAGAATTGTCACTCGAGGATTCCAAAAGGTGTCGGAAGTTCACTTCAGTATATTCATTTACTTGTGAGAAACAAGTCTTGTGTGATGGTAACTCGTTATTTCGTAGAATCGCTCCTTTAAATTGCCATTCGTCGATTGATGTCGTATAGTTGATCAATCTGTCTAGCGAAGCAACCAAGTTCAAAAACGATATCGCGTTCAATGAAAAATGGGCCTTCAACAAAATAGGTTGGGGGTGAGTTTCGTTTTTCGTTCCATCGTGATGAAGAGTTGGTCGATACTCACACGTCTCAATAGATATGTTCCGTGTTTCCGGTAGAAATTTTTCTACGGCTTTGCGCAAATTAACGAATGACTCGGTTGTGACGTCCAGCAATAATAACATGTACGAGGTATTGAATGTATTGTGCGTTGTAGAATTCACACAAAGTACTGCATTAGTGTCTCCCGTAACTTTACATCCGTTGTCGTATGGAACAGAAGGAGAATTTGGCGGAGTTTCCCAATCCGACGTGAAATCGAATAGTAGTGAAAACGTGAGACCAGATGAGCTTCCGGCGAAACCGGTTTTCAAACGCTTCCAGCAAATGAAACCGGAGTATTGACTGCATGCTAGACACTGTTTGTTTCTTGCGACCATGGTATCGAAAGGTGAGTCGCTGGTCCAAAATCGGACCGGTTCTACATATTGGTCGCATAGATGGTTCGACAGTGAACATTTGTCGATAGAAAAAAAGACACAACGCCTCAGGAACGTGGGTTCTGGTTCCGGAATCCGTATCGTTACTGAACAGTTCTTCGACGTAAGATCAGAGAGTGTCACTTTTGAAATCGGATGGCTTTCTATGAAAACCTTGGATTCATTTGAGTGGAACGGACACGTAATTTCCTGATCGAGGAAGGTTATGTGACGAACGTCAATGGAATGACATAGCGCGCAGTATACATTTTTGAACGTGTACTCTCCGGCGGTCAGAAAAACAGGCAGATGCAGAATAAAACGGTCTTCATCGCCCCCTTCACACATACTCCGCATGATTTGATCCTCAAATCCTACGGGGCATGCCGAAATCATCATTATCGACGAAAAGAAGAAGGCATCATTATCTACACACGAAAAACAGCTCCGCCCTTCGCATACGTGGGATGGTATGGTTTCGTTGTATTTGCCGGAACATCTTTGCCCATAGTCACGACAACAGTCGTTGTATATCTCACATGAAGCGTCACAGCTACAGGCTCTGTTCCCAGATGTGAACGCTATTTCACCACATCGTTCATCGCATGACATATCAGGGCAGATAGGATCAAGGGGGCTAACAGTGGACGTCGTATTCTCCCACAAACCTTGGGGATCTGAAATAGTAAATATATGAGTCGCATTCAGAAACGATTTGAACTCAGTATATCAAATTGTCACAGATCTAGGCAGAAAATAAATATCAGAGTTATCTGGCAAACCAATTTCTTCATAAACCTCAGACATGGGCGCTTTAAATATGTCATCTAGAAGCATTTGCTAAATAATGTGAACATTCTAACGATTATAGTCAATGTCCCAAACACTCCAGCAGATGTGCAGAAAGCCGCGACCCGGAAAACCAGGCACGGTATCATCCTATACGGTTATGTGAGATTCTTCTGAATTTTTGCAACCTGCTCCCCCACACTATTCTGTACATAGTGTACATATATGAATCTGTTAATTCTGTGCACTGGATGTAATTGTGTGAAGTGTTCAAAGTTTGTTGTTATGGATGGGGGGGTTCTCGAACCTGACTCCATTGCTTTCAATGCGTCTGACGCGATCGCTGTCTGTTAAGCTATGGTTATACAATTGACAGAAACTCTTGGGATGATCTATTTAAAGTTTGCAGTGGGTTCTCCACGTTAGTTGTAGTGAATCATACTTACATCCTATAGTTCAAATCTTGGAATCCTTTCTAAACGGGGCAAAATGTATAGAATATAAATATGAAAGTACTCCAGAAACTGGAAATCATGTGGTCGTGGAAATGTGTTCAAAAACTACTCCATATCTCGAAGACATAGCATATAAAACATGACTCGAGATATGCTGACGTCGGTATTGTCGTGGTGATGTGTTCAAAAACTACAAAAATTTCCCTGTTAAGTGACGACTATCGCGAGTCTGGCGATTATCTATTCTCAATTATTCATTCAAACACGTGTTTCTCTTGAGCAATAGCTCAAGCATATGATTTATGTTCTGAGCTCAAACCACATGCTGTTCATTTGATATTCATATGGATCGGATCGTTGACCAGAGATTTCATGCCAGTGACATACTGGCCGCTTAAAGATCGTCATAGCCGAGGGGACCATGATTTAAGCGCCAGGATTTCGGATTATTTCCTGGAATATTCTTTGTGATGAACCTCTCTTTTGCTCGCTTCGAGTATCTTCCCCCACTTCCCCATATACACTGATTTTAAGGAGCTGTCCCCATACTGCGTTCTCGGCGGGTTCTTAGGGGAATCCGCAAACTGGCCTGGCCTGTGTAACTCGGGCGTCTCTGAGTGGACATGGAGTTCGCTCCATTTCCTGCGCACTAGGTGTATGCACTAATGCTCAGTATGGGGGATGTTTACTGGTCGGCGTTCGTACGGTATATCTCGGGGTAGCCCTCTGGTGCGTGAAAGTTATCGAATATTTTCGGATATATATCGAATGCCAGTTGACTCAGGCACCTGAGACACTGTTGAGTCGTCTGTTGTGATGGCAAGGGGTACGCGGGTCCATAATTGGATGGGTGTGAACTTCGTCGCTGTACACAGGTCATAGGCTCTGAATGCCGCTACCCAGACAATAGGTTTGTCATTATTCTGCGTTACTCGAGAATATGGGGTTTCGAATCAGCGGAGAGATATCCGTAGGGGCGACTTACATCTCGGTGAAAAGTTTGCAAGAGACAGTCCACGTTCTGAGGATAAATTCGTCTCCCGAAGGCCAGTATTCGATATTGTTGAGGAGAAAGAAGTAATGACCCATGAAGGCGATATCTCTGGACGCCTTGCCTTGAGGGAAGAGATTTAGATAACGGAGAGATTGCGATGACGGAACCCTTTGGTGCCTTACTCTGGGAGTCGCTGTTTCGAATCCCATCCGAGACTTAGATAGTGTAATCCCAAAATAACGAAAATACTGTTATGCGATCACTTCTTAAATGGGGGGAAAAAATATCTTTCTACGTCTCCAGCTATGAAAGCTGTGTCATTACGGTCATTAGAGGGGAACTGTATGTTCGCTTTCAAGACTACCGGTCTGCTACCTCTTATTTTTGTGGGAGGCCCGTTGGCCTAATTATTTAGATCGCCGACATATACAAATAAAAAGTGCTGTCGATTAGGTGCCTTACTAGTAGCTCGTTCGAATCCCGCACGGCGCTCGATCAATTTTCAGCACTAGAATCTGTGCTATGCTAAGATAACGTAATCCCAAAATAACGCAAATACTGTTATACGATCAATTTCTAAATGACAACAATATATCTTCCTATGTTTTCAGCTATGCGAGCTGTGTCATTACGGTCATCAAAGGTGTGTTCGCTTTCAAGACTACCGGCCTGCTGCCTACTATTTTTTGTGGGAAACCCGTTGGCCTAGTGGCTTAGATTGCCGATATATAGTCCTGGTGATTAGATGCCTTACTCTGGGGGTCGCTGGTTCGAATCCCGCACGGGACTCGACTAATTTTCAGCACTAGGATCTGTGCCATACTAGGATAGTATAATCTACAAATAACGACAATACTGTTATGCGATCACTTCTGGATGGCAAAAAAATATATCTTTCCATGTATTCAGCTATGAGAGCTGTGTCATTACGGTTATCAAAGGAGTACTGTATGTTGGCTTTCAAGACTACGACCTGCTACCTCCTATTTTTGTGGGAGACCTGTTGGTCCAGTGGTTTAAATCGCCGACATATAGTGATGGCGATTAGGTGCCTTACTCAGGGGGTCGCTGGTTTGATTCCCGCACGGGACTAAGATAGTGTAATCCCAAAATAACAAAATACCGTTATACGATCACTTTCTAAATGACAAAATTATATCTTCCTGCGTCTCCAGCTATGAGAGCTGTGTCATTACGGTTGTCAGAGGGGTACTGTATAGACTACCCGTGCAAGACTACCGGTCTGCCACCTCCTACTTTTTTGGGAGGCTCGCTGGTCGAGTGGTTTAGATCGCCGACAAATAGTGATGGCGATTAGGTGCCTTACTCTCGGGGTGGCTGGTTCGAATCCTGCACGAGATTCGACCAAATTTCTGCGCTAGAATCTCTGCTATACTAAGATAATATAATCCAAAATAACGAAAAAAAACCTGTTATACGATCACTTTCTGAATGACAAAAGTATATCTTCCTATTTATATACCCACCTTATGAGGATGTGCCATATAACGTTTGGTGTATGAGAAGGAATGGTTATGGTTGTCTTTTGATTACTTCTGCATTTTCATATCAGAACAAATATATGTCTGTCAAAATATCCGGATGAGAAATGGATGTAGTCAAGAAATCCCAAATGACTACTATTCTGTATTGTTTGTCTCCCTTGTCATCTCCTTCTTCTGTTATACTTCATGAATTTAAAGTATCCTAGCTCATATATTCAACACCGGAATTACCGATCCGTTATTATTTGAGTGGAAAAAGTTTGATTGTACAATTTCTGGATCCAGCTATACATCTAGCTTAATTCGTCTAGCCGAGTACAATACAATTCAGGTATATGAGTTTGAATGGTCGGAAGGGAAAGTAAATCTAGCAAAGGAGTACATCGGCACAGAAGCAGCTGGAATAGATATATGCCCCACTCCTTAATGAACACCTAATGATAGTGATATTAACATGTTAATTTGGAACATTGTCCATTGGAACAATAACGAGTTTAATTTGGAGCTCTGCCAGAAATCTAGCGACATCAAGTCTTGAAGTTTGCTTTGGAAAACGTATTTTTTTTCTGCGTTGCGGACAGCGTGAAGAACATTCAATCAGTCGTCTGATATATAGGCCCACCATACAGAGACTATTCTCCTCCTTTCGAGCACTCAGCAACGTACGTGACTACTCACACTGGGGCCAGTCAATATGGACTGCTTTATTCCATTTCGGAAATGATGGCTCATGGCTTTCATTTCAAGATATCCGACATTGATATCGGATAAACCAATAGAAGCTTCATGGAATTCGACTCTGCGGTACAGGTAAAAGTGTCAATATTCTGGCCTTCATATTGGCCAGTCTGTCACCCTCTTCTGGTAGATTGTGTATGAATTTCGTTACCCGCCCCCCCCCCAACAACATGAGTTATGTTTACCTGATTTATAATAAGACACCTTGACCGTTTTATTATTTAAATACATATACATGTGGCATGACAGACTCTCATTTTTAACGACATAAAATGAGAGACTACCACTAATTTGACAGACTACCAACGCGAAAATATGACCACTGTACAAATATTTTCATGGGGACATCCAAAATAAGATGTGAATTTGACCTGTTCGAACGGCTAGTCGCATGTGGTTTTCAAAAATAACGAAACACATTATCCCCATAGATTAGACAAATTAAATTAGATTTGTCATCAGCCCAATTGAAAGACTGAAGTCTTGTTATAACACATGCTCTTTCTCTGTAAATCATTTGCAGTGAGCAACGTAATAGTCTTTTATACCCCGAGTTTGTGTACATTTAGTATTCACAGGCGAAAAACTACAAAGTTTCAGTTCCTGCATTTATTCGTTTTGGAGTTGAGGAGCGCAGTGGCGAGAATCCTCCCTCCCCATCAAGTCAAATGTGTTAATTTCGTGTTGATTCTAAAAAAACTTGTGCTGAAATGCCTGGAACACATTTTTCGAAGTGTCCTACTGCATTATGAAATAAATGAACATCGAGGAATGTCTATCGCTAAATTCACACGATACAAAACACAAGTAAATATAGTTCCTTACAAGAGAGAAGCAGCCAACAGTTTTCAATGATACAGTCATCATGATCATGATCAACAAAATCATAATAACTGGTCAGTATTCGTGTACCAAGATGAACCTACAAGTCGCTTTTTGTAATATACTGTATCTCAGTCACGGTTTGTTTTTTTGACTGTTCATATAAGCATATTGTTAACCCTATCTGACCTGTGCGGTGTAGGACCTGTCCAGGCCTGGAAAGTTGGGGTGGGGGAAGGGGGGGAGGCATTTTTGCACACGTGAATACTTATCTTATCTCTTAAGCTACGGGCTGAAACTTACCACACTATACCCTTGGGTAGAAAATGTAAAAATAATTCAAGATGGCCGCCATGATGACGTCACAGTCACGTCATTTTGAAAAAAGAAAGGCTTTTTGGGGGACGAATTTTCGGTCAGATTTTTCGAATTTTTTGGTTTTGTGTTTTCTCCGCAAAAACTGCATGATAAATCATTTGATGTGAAATAAAATATTCTTTTAACACTTTTTCTCACTGAAAAGCAGAAATTTTGAAGAAAAATGACGAAAATACCATTTTGAACTCACCGATGATTCTCTGCTTGACGTTCCGAAGATACGGCAGAAGTTTGGCGAGGTGGGGGGGAGGCATAATGGCCCGCCTAGGCATGGTAGGGTTAAAACGAGACAGCACTCACCTGTGACGGCACTTACTACAGTAGTCCCAGGGATACCATGGAATATGGCCGCAAATTGAGCAATGAATATTATCGAAGTCTTCATCTTGTTATCTCGGAGCTAGAACTGAGCAATTGACACTGGACATGAAAAGTATGGCTTCAGTTTGTCTTCATGTCTTTCATATTCTTTCTCATCCTTTGAACTTGATCATCTTTGACGTTGGCACCTGTGAATGATCTCTAGTAGTATATTTCCAGACAGTTCACAGCTTTATAATTTAATGATCAGTAAACAAAGTATCAGTTTTGACCATGACGTCGGTGTATTGACCGGGTCTATAAATATGGCGACCGGATGAACGGGCAAACACAGTGTTCCACCTATGCTCAAGTATTGACTTACATCTTAGAGAATAGTAGCGGGCATGAGTACTCTAGCCTATAACAAAGCATATCTGACATGTTCCCTGTTTTTTCCGAGTCAATAACATCTGTAAAACTGGACTAAGCTTTCTGACTATTGATTTGCATCTTTTCCGGGTTCTAGATTCGCTTGCAAGATACTAGAATGTGAAAGAGGGTTCGATAACACCTGCGGTTATAGAGTCTTATCAGTTCAGTAAATCCCATAATGAAAGGAAATCATTTTATATTCCACTCATTCCATTTCCGAAAGGAAATAATTATGTTGCTATGCCACTAAACGAGACTCTTGTTACTCTGTAAACTTTTTCCGCCATGACGACGAAACATAACACTGAGAATTCCGTGTAAGTGCATTAAGAGATCATAATGTTAACAAACACTACACAGCCATTATTGAAACACGTTCCGGTATAGAAGTCATACAAAAATGTCAGTAATTAGAGAGAAGAAAAATATTTTTCCAGGAAAGTCTTGATAGAACAAACAGATCTACTTATCGAACTGATGCAAGCAGAAGTTTAAAACCCAATAAGTAAGAAAACGGTTCAACTTCAACCTTCCGAACAAAAGTTCAACACAAAGATTTTGTATGAATTATTAAAATCGTTTATCGAGTGTTGGAATACCTATTGATGAAATCGAAGACGTGGGGCAGAATTGACGTTTACATACATATAAGATTAAATATTGGGATAGTCGCGTCGATTAACTGTCAACAATATTCCATGAATGCATCATGTTTTAATTATATTCCCATTGATATGGTGAATATGATATTGATGTTTCGCTGGCAGGTAATAAAAAGTTGCCTCAGTTCAACAGTTAATTAATCGCTGATCAATGGGCACCAGAAAAGTGTTAGGGTTACCGAAAACTGGAAAATTGGATTTGTCTCTCGATCGAAGCCCTTTACCCGTCTTCATATTAGAACAACTATACGTCTGACAAAAGGTGCTAATGAGGAATGGTTGTAGTCAAGAAATTTCAAGTGACTACTTGTCTGGTTTGTGTCTCTTGTCAGCTCTTTCTTCTGTAATACTTCATGAGTTTTAAGCCTACCTGCATGGCGGGGGGGGGGAGGGGGTATAATGCCCTTCTCTCCCCCCACCAAACTTTCTCTCCGATCTCCAGAACGGCAAAAATAAATGAAAACTGACACTCCGCGACTTTTTAGCTTATTGAGGATGGCGGTCATGTGGGATACCAGAAAAGTGATGTATTCGTCATTTTTCTTTAAAATTTGTGCTTTTCTTCAAGGAAAATTGGGCAAAATCTATTGTATTTCACATCAGACTATTATTTGTTAATCTATAATGCAGTTTTTACAAAGAAAACACATAAATAAAAAAATCGCAAAATCTGACTGAACAATCGATCAAAAAATTGCCCGTTTTGAAGATGACGTCACTGTGACGTCATAAAAGTAGTCATTCTGGATTTTCTTTACATTTTCTGCTAGAGCGTGACCAAAGGGTATGGTGGGGTAAGTTTCAGCTCCCTAGCTCAAGGGGTTTGAACAATATTCAGGGGAGCCGAAATGCCCCCCTCCCCCTAGGACAGGTCCCAAACAGCCTGGGCCAGATAGGGTTAAGTATAATAGCTCATACATTCAACACCGGAATTGCAGGGCTCTTGTTAACAGGGTGGGAAAAGTTTAGTTGAACAAATTTTGGATCTTGCCATATATCTAGCTCGTCACAATAACATTTTGGTGTATCGGTTTGAATGGTCGGCGGGGAAAGTAATTCTAGTGGAATAGAAAAGCTTAAAATCTACAGCTACTACCATAATGAAAGGAAATCATTTTATATTCCATTCATTCCATTTCCGAAAGGAAATAATTATGTTGCTATGCCACTAAACGAGATTCCTGTTTCTGTGTAAACTTTTTCCGCCATGACGACGAAACATGACACTGAGAATTCCCGTGTAACTGCATTAAGAGATCATAATGTAAACAAACACTACACAGCCATTATTGAAACACGTTCCGGTTTTGAAGTCATATAAAAATGTCAGTAATTAGGGAGAAGAAAAATACTTTTCTAGGAAAGTCTTGATAGAACAAACAGATCTACTCATCGAACTGACGCAAGCAGAAGTTTAAAACACAATTAGTAAGAATCGGTTCAACTTCAACCTTCCGAACAAAAGTTCAACACAAATATTTTGTAGGAATTATTGAAATCGTCTATCAAGTGTTGGAATACCTATTGATGAAATCGAAGACGTGGGGCAGAATAGACGTTTACATACATATAAGATTAAATATTGGGATAGTCGCGTCGATTAACTGTCAACAATATTCCATGAATACATCATGTTTTAATTATATTCCCAGTGAAATGGTGAATATGATATCGGTGTTTCGCTGACAGGTAATAAAAAGTTGCCTCAGTTCAACAGTTAATTAATCGTTGATCAATGGGCATCAGAAAAAGTGTTACGTTTACTGAAAACTGGAAAATTGGAATTCTCTCGCGATCGTAGCCGTTTATCCAGCATTAAGGTTATCAAGTGCTACAAATATTATTCTGGGTATTTGGCCATGATTTTTCCGTCCAACAATGTGATTTTATTTTATGTGCTGGCAAAGAAATGATGGATTGTAGCTCCGGAACAGAAAATGAATGAACTGCTATAATATTCTGGCAGTATACCGTCATTCCTTGGTGCAAAATATCATGGGTAAATTCAAAATGGCGGCTGTGATGGAATTTCCTCCATGCTTTTGTCCATTATTTCGTGTTTTTTTTCTGCACCAAATCGCATGAAGTAAATTCAGTGCGCCTAAGAAACTTTATCATATTGTTGAAAACCGGTCGAGGAATACCAGGACCGCACTTTACATGATGTCATCATGGCAACCAATTTGCATTCCGTGGAAGTGTTTGACTCATAGCTTTGGCCATTTCTGAAAAGGCCTCCGATGAATCAGTGTCGCTCTTTAAGGTCGAAAGTAGTAAAATCTGCTTATCGCAAACACGCCATCAGTTATCTTAAATAATGGATTGAGAAAATATTCTAGAATATTTGTTGAAAAAAACCTATTTTATCAAAGAGTATTTTCTACATAGGAACCTATAGATCCTGTATACAATTATAAAGTTAATATTTTTTTAATTAATTCGTTCTGAGGGCATTTGGTACCTACCTAAACTAATAGTATATTGATATCGTTCCATCTGTTTTCAATAGCTTGCTCATTTTACCCATTGTTTAAGAGCCCAGGTTTCACATGCCTGATGAATCGCAATCGTTCAGCCTTCGCTGCCGCTTTCTGTGTACGTGCGTCGATGCCTATAACGATCGCAGAATTGGCAAACGGCTATTCAAGGCAACGCGTGTGACCTGTTTTGTTTCCCTGCGGAAAATCTCTTGTCAACGATGGGCACAATGCAACATTAGAACATCTGGAACATTTTACATAATATGAATATAAGTTATTTTTTTTCAAAGGAGGTGTTCGGTTTGACTGTATTCTTTCCTTAGTGAGTTGTGTTTATAATCCGAAAATATAATTTCCTCGTGTTTACTTCAAAAGTTATTAGCTTGAGAGAGAAAATAATGATTTTCGTATTCTGAATTTTCACCAACAAAAGATTTGTCAAAGAACTTTTATGAGTATGGGAAAATAGGCATTTGCTTGTTTTTGCAATGTTTGGTGATATTCTTGGAGGGAACTTCCTTCATATTTACAATATGACACTTTTAACCAAAACGAGTCTTACATATTCAAATTCGATGAGTTTAATCTTAAATGATACTGAAAAATCGTTTTGGTTGAAGGTGTCATATTTTCATAATACAGAAATATGTCAAAATGCTTGGAATGCTCTGTAAGAGTGTAGTTCACCGCCAATCGGCGCATTCCTCCAGATGAAAATTGAAAGAGCTGTTTGGTCGAGTGGTTAAAGTGTCGAACTAAAGATTGAATGAAGGCAACTTTTGGGTTCGAAACTCCAAATCATAAAAACTTTTTGTTTTCATTTTTCTTTTTTTCCCCCCATCTTGATTTTGGACTTCAAAGTGCAATAGTGACGTGAAATAAAGACAGCGAACCGCCTATACGTAAATAATCGTTTATGTTATTATAATTCATGAATTGAGTTGCACACACACACACAGCCACACCACTTGAACAGTGATGGAATATGGTGACGATCCAGTAGAGCAAAAAAGTAATTGGTACACATGTATATAACTTTTACATAAAAGCGTTTCCTCGGAGGGGAGCGGAAAGATAAAACTTGTAACTATACGTACGGAAAAGGTATAATGTAAAACTTGTCTTATATAAAGGCATGTTAGGCCAAAAACGGAAAATTCCTGGTTCACGGCTATTCTTCAATGCTTTGTCACTACAATATGGTTATATTCATTTCCCATTCTGACGCTAATGTAGTTGTTCAGTTTTCCAAGTTAAACATACTCCCTATTTATTCATGAAACGATCATCAACAAGTGGAGACGCTGGCTTCCCAACTGATTGATTATGGGTTGTGCCAATATGTTTTTTGCAGTTACTTCCTTACTTATTGTTCGCTAAACTTTCAGCAGAGAGTTGGCAGTTTTGGAGTAGGTTTATATATTTATATAACTGATTATTGTTCGTAAATAGTTGGGTCGTTCATAAAAATATATATGGTAACTGTATGAGAATTTGAACCAGAAATTTCCATAAGACGGGCCTCGTCAGGCTGACAAAGAAATGGGGAATATCTGTATCACAATGTACCGGCCGGCTCGGGGCGAGACAACAGAGCAGCAGTGAGCGACGCTGAAGGGGAAAATATCCATCTAAAGCGAACACCTCCTTTGGACAAAACGCAATGTTCAGATAAAACGGACAGACCGAGCCTGACCGGAGAACTGCTGGATTTCATCCATGAACAGAATATCGGCCTGTCGGGTCATGAGCCTTCTTATCAGTGCGCTGGATTGTTTTTCGCCATCATGAAACATGTATGTTTTTATATCTGTGTATATGGCCAAATTCTGCTGGTGACATTTGGCGACTTGCACTCTATGAACTTTGCCCCTTCATTTCCCCTCAGATATGTTGAAAGAGCGAATTATTGTATATGTTATTGCATGTTTTGTATAGTGCTGGCGATTAGGTGCCTTACTCTAGCTGGTTCGAATCCTGCACGGGTTCGAATTTTCGGAAGGGAAAGTAATTCTAGCGGAAGGAGTACATCGACGCAGAAGCAGTTGGAATAGCTATATGTTCAACTCCTTAATGAACACCTAACAATAGTGATATTAACATATAAATATTATGTTATTGGAACATTGTCCGTTGAAACAATATCGAATTTAATTTGGAGCTCTGCAAGAAATCCTGCGACATCAAGTCTTGATGTTTGTTTGCTTTGGAAAGCGTATTTTTTTCTATGTTGCGGATAGTGTGAATAACATTCAATTAGTCGGCAGGTATATAGGCCTACCATATAGACTATTCTCCTCCTTTCAAGCACTCAGCAACTTACATGTACGCGACTATTCAAACTTGGGATCAGTCAATATGGACTGCTTTGCACAATTCGGAAATGATGGCTTACACTACATTTCAAGCTATCCGACATTGATCACAAAATCCAACAGAAAGTTTATGGCAACTGACTCTGTGGCACAGGTGAAGGCGGGTGGCAGGTGTCCATATTCTGGTCTTCATCTGGTATGAGTTATGTTTACCTGATTGATAATAAGACAAGTTGACCGTTCTATTATTTAAAAAGATATACATGTAGCATGATAGACCCACAATTTTAACGACTTAAAATGAAAAACCACCACCAATTTGAGAGACTACTACCGCTGAACTATGGTTACTGTACAAATATTATCATGCCCAACATCCAAAATGAGATGCGAATTTTGATCCGTTCGAACGGCTAGTCGCATGTGGTTTTCAAAAATAACGGAGCACATTAACGCTATGGATTAAGAAAAAATTAAATTAGATTTATTTGTCCGCGATTAAAACATCGTGTTTCTATGTAAATCATAACCAATGGAAATGTTATATTAAACGTTTTACTTTTAGTGTTCACGAGCGGAAAACGACAAAGTTTCAGTTCCAAAATTAATTCGTTTTGGAGTTAGCTCTATCTGGCCTTGGCTTTTGGGGACGTATCCTGGCCTGGGGAGAGCCAACCCCCCCCCCCCAATTATTTTTCTCACCCCTTGAGCTAGGGAGCTGAAACTTACCACACTATACCCTTGGGTCAAGATCTGCCAGAAAATGTAAAAAAAAAGATGACCGCTTTGATTTCAAAGTGACGTCATTTTCAAAAACGGCATTTTGGGGTCGATTTTTCGACCGATTTTTCGATTTTTTTATTTATGCAATTTCTCCGCAAAAACTGCATGATAAATTAGTACATATTAATGTGATGTTAAATTATATAGTTTTTGCCCACTTTTCGTCGAGGAAAAGCAGAAATTTTGAAGAAATATGACAAAAACGTCACTTTTGTGGTACCCCACGTGGCGGCCATCTTGAATTTACCTATGATCCTCTGCTCGGGGGGTTATGCAAATAGGTTCAAAATGACCCCACTATGATAAACTATAAAGTCAAGGAGTTTCAGCTCTCCATTTTTTGTTCTTCCGGAGATAGCACAGAAAGTTTTGTAGGGGCAAGACATCATGATGCTTCTATCAGCCAAATCACAAAAGTGGACAGTATATTTTTACAAAGATGAACTTCCAAGTCACTTGCATGAATACACTATATCTTAGTCACGCTTTGATTTTGACCGCTCATATAAACATACTGTTAAAACGAGACAGCACTCACCTGTGACGGCACTTACTACAGTAGTCCGACAGATACCAAGAAATATGGTCGCAAATTGAGCAATGAATATTATCGTAGTCATCATCTTGTTATCTCTGAGCTAGAACTCAGCAATTGACACTGGACATGAAAGGTAAAGCTTCAGTTTGACTGCATGTCTCTAACGTTGGTGAACAGTCTAGGTATTTCATATTCTTTCTCTACCGTTGGACTTTATAATCATTGACGTCGGCATCCCTGAATGATCTCCAATAGTATTTCTTCAAGACACAGTTCGCAGCTTTATAGTTTAATGATCAGTAAACAGAGTATCAGTTCTGATCATGACGTCGCGGTATTGGTCGTCTGGTGGCCGGACGAACAGGCAAAGAGATTGTTCCACCAATGCTCAAGTATTGACTGACATCTTATGAAATATTAGCGGGCAAGAGTACTATAGGCTATAATGCATATCGGACATGTTCCCTGTTTTTTTTCCGAGTCAATAACATCTTGATTTGCATCTTTTCCGGCTTCTGGATTCGCTCGAAAGATATGCTAGAATGTTAAAGAGGGTTCGATAACACCTGCGGTTATAGAGTCTTATCAGTTGAGTAAATCCCATAATGAAAGGAAATCATTTTATATTCCTTTCATTCCATTTCTGAAGGAAAATAATTAAGTTGCTATGCCACTAAATGAGACTCTTGTTACTCTGTAAACTACTTCCGTCATGACGCTGAAACATAACACTGGGAATTTCCGTGTAACTGCATTAAGAGATCATAATGTTAACAAACACTACACAGCCATTATTGAAACACGTTCCGGTATAGAAGTCATACAAAAATATCAATAATTAGAGAGAAGAACAATACATTTCAAGGCGAGTCTTGAAAGACAAATAAACCTACTTATCGAACTGACGCAAGCAGAAGTTTAAAGCAGTAGTTATCTAGCAGTAAGGTTATTAACCATATCTGGCCTAGGCTTTTTGGGACGTATCCTATTTTTCTTACCCCTTGTGCTAGGGAGCTGAATCTTATCACACCATACCCTTGGGTCAAACTCTACCAGAAAATGTAAAAAAATCCAACTTTTCTCATTTTCATTTTCAAAAACTGCATTTTTTGGTCGATTTTTCGAATTTTTTATTTATGTAATTTCTCAACAAAAAAACTGCATGATAAATTAGTAAATATTAATGTGATATGAAATAAAATAGTTTTTGTCCACTTTTCATCGCGGAAAAGGAGAAATTTTGAAGAAATATGACGAAAAAATCACTTTTCTGATACCCAACGTGGTCGCCATCTTGAATTTACCCATGATCCTCTGCTCGGGGGGTCATGCAAATGGGCTCAAAATAACCCCAATATGATAAACTATAAAGTCACGTTTCAGCTCTCCATTGTTTGTCGTTCCGGAGATAGCGCAGAAAGTTTGGTGGGGGGGGGGCATTCTCCCAACCCCCCGGTAAGGTAGGGTTAAGTGCCTCAGATATTATCGTGGGTATTTGACCAGGAGGTACACGAAATTACGCATCTGGAAATTAGAGTATTATTACACAATTAACGACTTGCGTCTCACCTGGAGATTCAAACTTTCCCGTTCAAGAAATAATTTCCGCTTCCATAATCCAAACTGGTTATTCACAGGGTACAATTAAACACACTTTCAAGAGAGAAGCATTCAACGGTTTTCAGTGTCTTTCAGTTTTCGGTTTTCAGACAAGACATCAATGCTTTTATCAGCAAAACCATATAACTGGTCAGTATTTGTTTACCAAGATGAACTTATGGAATAGGCTGTGTCTTAGTGACGCTTTTATTTGGACGGCTTATATAAGCATACTGTTAAAACGAGACAGCACTCACCTGTGACGGCACTTACTACAGTAGTCCGACTGATACCAAGGAATATGGCCGCAAATTGAGCAATGAATATTAGCGAAGTCATCATCTTGTTATCTCAGAGCTAGAACTCAGTAATTGACACGAGACATAAAAAGTGTAGCTTCAGAATATATTCGTGTCTCTAACCTTGTTGAATAGTCTATGTCTTTCATATTCTTTCTCATCCTTTGATCTTGATAATCTTTGACGTTGGCACCTGTGAATGTTCTCTACTATTATTTCTTCCAGACACAGTTCGCAGCTTTATAATTTAATGATCAGTAAACAAAGTATTAGTTTTGACCATGACGTCGGTGTAT
>JAVTVY010040941.1:0-18249 GCA_036873755.1 Hanleya hanleyi | reverse complement strand
TGCTGTGGGTGTGAAGCCCAGGTAACCCACCTGAACAACTTGATTAATGAACTGAAAGAAGACGCGATTAAAAGGGACAAGGAGCTTGACAGACAATACGAACAACTGGATAAAGAGCATAAAATATCACGCTGTAGCATATGTACAGATGACCAAAGCCAGTTTGCTGTTTTACCATGCGGTCATTTATGTCTATGTGCCGATTGTTGGGTGACACTGACGTGTGTAGGAGACATGTGCCATTGCACTGAGGCCGGCGAGAACCATCTCAAAATAAAATGTCCAATTTGCCGGAAACATGTAGGAGGGATAAAGAGAATCTACCGTGCATAATAAGTGTGGTGGTGTAACACTAACGGCCCTTTTCAGGGCCAACCATCTTCCCCGGAAGAGAAACTTCTAAAAAGCACAAAAATTAACATCAGACCCCATCATTGTTATGCCCAAAGAAAAAAAATTCAATTTTTTCAATTTTTTAACAATTAAATATTGAAAAAACGGAAAAAGGGGAATTAGAAAGGGGGGACAAGGGGGAGGGAAATGGAATAGCCAAAAAAAAATTTTTTTTTATTTTAAAAACAAGGAAAAAAAGATTCATGGAGCCAAAAAAAATCTTTTTCATTTTATATGTTTTTTTAACAATTAAATATTGAAATTAAGAAAGGGGAGGGGTGAATTGGAGGGGGGGACAGGGGAGGAGGGAAGGTGGATGGAACAGCCAATCTAGGGAAGCCCCTAATGGGCCAATGGGGTCGAGTGAGGTATCAAATTGAAGGTGAGGAGAAGGGCTATCTGATGCACTGGGTATGGGATTGAACTATCGGCATTCTGCGCATGCGCGGCAGTGAAGGGTGTAAATTATCACCCTATAGCAAAAAAATTGTTTTAAAAATGAGCCAATGGGGTCGAGTGAAGTATCAAATTGAAGGTAAGGAGAAGGGCTATCTGATGCACTGGGTATGGGATTGAAATATCGGCATTCTGCGCATGCGCGGCAGTGAAGGGTGTAAATTATCACCCTATAGCAAAAAAATTGTTTTAAAAATGGGCCAATGGGGTCGAGTGAGGTATCAAATTGAAGGTAAGGAGAAGGGCTATCTGATGCACTGGGTGGAAGATTGAATTAGGGTGATTCTGCGCATGCGCGACGGTCTAAAGGTATGAAAATACACGTATTGGAACTATAATGGTGACGGTGGAAACAATGGCGTATGGTAGACCAGTGACGTTGATAAATGGCCCTGACACGCTCATCTTCAGGCAAGACTTCAACCGGAAGTGCGGCTGCATCCAAGGGAAAATATTCTCCACGTCTCATGCTTTTCGTCTCATACAAGCGGATAGGCAGGCAGGTAGGAGGGCTGGCGGGCTGGCTGGCTGATCAAGTCAGGTCAGGTAAGTCAGATTGAATACACCCTTTCCCTAAAAATCAACTCCTTTTATACATTTTACTACTCGCGGCCATCTTGTACCCACCTCCCACATTTGTGGGAGGTGGGTTGTACCCACCTCCCACATTTGTACCCACCTCCCACATGGCGGCCATCTTGTACCCACCTCCCACACATCACGCATGCGCACAAAACACACTTATGACGTCACAAACAGTCCGCTGTCAGGGATGTGCTCACCTCCCACATCTTGGCGGCCATCTTGTACCCACCTCCCACATCTTGGCGGCCATCTTGTACCCACCTCCCACATCTTGGCGGCCATCTTGTACCCACCTCCCACATCTTGGCGGCCATCTTGTACCCACCTCCCCCATCTTGGCGGCCATCTTGTACCCACCTCCCACATCTTGGCGGCCATCTTGTACCCACCTCCCACATCTTGGCGGCCATCTTGTACCCACCTCCCACATCTTGGCGGCCATCTTGTACCCACCTCCCACATCTTGGCGGCCATCTTGTACCCACCTCCCACATCTTGGCGGCCATCTTGTACCCACCTCCCACATCTCACACATGCGCACACCGCCCCAATACCGCCACAAAACCTACACTTATGACGTCACACCAGGTTCTGCGCATGCGCAGTGAGGCGCTATTTGTTCAATTCGGGTATTGTATACTACTACGCTTGCATACGCAACACCGTCAAACGATGTAGTTGCCCAAACAGGGTTGGTGACAATATCTCGGGAAGAAGCTTAAAGCGGTTCTTGTTTAAATTTAAGGATATGAGTTTTTCTAAGCCCACAAAGGCCATGGACTGTATGGAGTCAATGAGGTTGTGTGAAAGATCCAACCTTAGAAGTTGTCGGACACCAAAAAAGGTGTAATTCTTTAACATTTCAATATAGTTCTTACTGAGGTCTAGATCTCGGGTATCCCGGGGAAACGTGGAATTGGGAATTTCTGATAGAAGTAGCTTACTGCAGTCTACCAATTTTCTCTGTCGATTAATCCTGCACTGTGTATTCTGTATTTCATTTGCTTTCCTATCATCTGCACTGATGCACAACAGCAGGCACAAAAGGAGAAGAATCCAGTAACTCATGATTAATATTTAAGCATCCCTTTGAAAGTCCGAGCAAACCTGTTCACGAAAGAAGAATTTAGGACAACTATTAACGGAAGCCAATGCAACGAACGTTGTGTTCATAAGTCAAACTATATCGTGGAAAAGACTTGGGAATAAATAAATTTATTTAGTGTACAGTGCGATCAACTGTTGATGTTAATCTCATAATATCTTTCATTTATAGATAACATCAATCAATTAGTAGATATTAAGTAGATACTGCAAGAGCGAAGATGATAGCCAACTTCTTCAATAGGAAACAGAAAGTAAGCTATTCACATGATTAATTTTTGGACCCATTGAAATACGGAAATAGAGACGAGAATGTTTTCTTAACTGAAGTAGGAATAGAAACAAGCTAACATATTTCCGTTTCAACCCCTTCAACATGTCCAATGACGCCTTGTTTTCTCACAAACCTTTGCTGGTTCACAGCAGTACAAGGCGAGGAGTCGCTCCACAAAACCTTGCAAACCCTTGTAAAAAAATCCAAGCTAACCCATGTTACAAACATTCTCAAGTAAAACTAGAACCATATGAATCATTTTGACGTACGAGTGGTCTCAGCTGAGATCGTAGATTTTTGGGAAAGATGATAAATCTCAAATGGAATATTTGGGCTAACACGGCCGTTCTCTTAACGTCACCACTTGAGTGTATTCATTAATTGGTATTGCACACAAAAGAGACTAATTGTTGTTTCTATACAAAGTTTTTTTTGTTTTTTTTTTACTTTTTTTTTATTCAGGGCAAAAACATTGTTTACAGCGTACAAAAATACATGTCTATATTAAACAATTTTATATCTGGAACAAGCAATTTTCTTTCTTCATGTGTGGAGTTTTGCACCCTGTTAAGAGGTAGAGGCAGTCTGAGTATTTCGCAACACTTACATTATACAAAGCGTGGCATTTTATATACATATATATATAGGTCTATTTTCTGATACCCCTATTATACTATATAGTTATCAAATTTGTCCACTTGACCCACCTTTTTGTGAAACTCTCGGCTTTAGATTCAAAGTAGTAACTGACCTTTTCTGCTCTGTAATAATTTGTGAATAAAATTTTGAATGCATTTAAATTTGGAGTTTGTTTCCTCATTTTACATTGATAAATATATTTTTTTGCTAGCAAGAACAGAGTATTTATTGCCTTGTCACCACTGTGAATGTCGCCAAATACAATAAATCTTTCAGATAAATTGATAGGTGTTGCAGTCTCATGTGTTATCCAGTCTGATAATTCTGCCCAGAAGATGGTGCTTACAACACAGTTATATAATAAGTGTTCCAATGTCTCGGACTCTACACAAACTTGTGTTCCACTCATCACAAATCTTATTTTAACAATTCCAACTTGTGTTGTATTAACACAAGATTGTGTCATTATGCGGTACACAACAAAAAGTTTGCTGTGCACCGAAGTCAAAGTTGTATTACAAAACTAAATCTTGTATTGCACTAGCTCAACATTGCGTTTAAAACTACAAATGTGTGTTACAAGGTTGTGTTCCATCAACACACCACTGCATTTCATTAATTGGCTATTTCTTTTACAACAATTGCATCAGATGACGAACAAGAGGTGAGTAAATACGGAAGATCTTGATATACAATCGATATGCGTATTTTCTACCAACATACCGTGAAATTGAGATTTTCATTCGGCTGACATTGTGTGAGCTGTCAATATATGTAACTGGGTGTACGCATGCAAGTTACATAGCATCTGAGTTCAACAAGTAGCATGAACACTCTCGGACTTGGCCGAAATGACTGACTGAATGAGTGATCACAGTAAGCAGCAGGCACCCAAGAACTCTTCGGCAGCAGGAGGCCAAAAAGTGCAATTAGTGAACTCGTCCACAGGTGGCATAATCCAAGCTGTTTTCTATGATGGCCGAGAGGGGCCATCGCACTTCGCCCTCAAGAAGTATGGGGCGAAGTCGCGATAGTACGAAGACGCGAAGCGATAATGCGAAGTCGCGAAGCGATAATGCGATGCGCGAAGTCGCGAAGTCGCGATGCGCGAAGTCGCGAAGCGATACGCGAAGTCGCGAAGTGATACGCGAAGTCGCGAAGCGATACGCGAAGTCGCGATGCGCGAAGTCGCGAAGCGATACGCGAAGTCGCGAAGTGATACGCGAAGTCGCGAAGCGATACGCGAAGTCGCGAAGCGATGCGCGAAGTCGCGAAGCGATACGCGAAGTCGCGAACCGATACGCGAAGTCGCGAAGCGATACGCGAAGTCGCCAAGCGATGCGCGAAGTCGCGAAGCGATACGCGAAGTCGCCAAGCGATACGCGAAGTCGCGAAGCGATACGCGAAGTGGTATGAAAGAAATCACTGCGCATGTCACGATCAATTCGGAACGAGGCTTCACTCAGCACTGTTGATATTGGTTGACTGTCGAATTTCAGGTATAATTTCAAATTTATCACATTAATATTAATTGCTGTTGTACCACAATAAGAGTTAGATTGCTATAATGGCTATGTTTACGCAAACATCTATTTTCCTAAATGTATTTCAACCATTAACAGATTGATTTCCTCTCCATTTACAGGATACAACTGAATGCAGGGCTTATTTCCCGACTCCCACATTCTCATTGTTTGATTTCTTATCCTGAATTTCATATATATTCCCAGTTGCAAAGCTAATAAAGTGAACTGATAAATTTCACAGTTTCTACAGCTTCGAATTATAGTTACTGAACCTTTATTTCCACAAGTAAATATCCCCAGACCGCGACTTAAGGGCGAAGGAGGGTAAGTGTGGGCGGGTGAGATGGATAATTCAATGCAGTCACCAGCCTGTTCACTACAATCGATCCTAGTTTGCTGGAAATGGCAATCTGGTCATTGTCGTATAAATTAAACTATTTAATGATACTCCTCATCTACAGATTGTGTTTATGGGTTGTTCTGTATTTTTTTCTGTTAACAAGTTATATCTTGAGATAAAACAAAAAGAAATACAAAACAAAATATACAGTTTTTTTTATGTTTTTCATGATATATGATATATATCGTATAATGTAGAACATTCAAACCCGGTTATATTTTCTTTGCATGTAATAAATTATGAGTAGACACTCGATTATAGTCCGCATAGTCAGCTGGGAATACTCAGTTTACTACCTAGAAATATAGTTCTTGCATTTCATCCATGACAATTTCAATAAAATGACAGGAACGTGTGTTTCATTGTGGCAATACAATGGCTACAGTTGTATATACCATGCTAGATACCCGTCTGGTACAATAGCATGGGAAAACAGTGACTACAGAAGTAGTATATGCAAATGTATACCAGCAAAGCAGAGAGTACCCATCATTCAATACTTTCGTAGTTCTCCCCAGTCCCTAGTAAATCAATATATTTGGCTTATGTATGATGGCCGAGAGGGGCCATCGTCACTTCGCCATCGTACGTCAAAAAACAGAGCGATGGAGCGATAGAGCGATGGCGATAGAGCGATAGAGCGATGGCGATAGAGCGATAGAGCGATGGCGATAGAGCGATAGAGCTATGGCGATAGAGCGATGGCGATAGAGCAATAGAGCGATGGCGATAGAGCGATAGAGCGATGGCGATAGAGCGATAGAGCGATGGCGATAGAGCGATAGAGCGATAGAGCGATGGCGATAGAGCGATAGAGCGATAGAGCGATGGCGATAGAGCGATGGCGATAGAGCGATAGAGCGATGGCGATAGAGCGATAGAGCGATAGAGCGATGGCGATAGAGCGATAGAGCGATGGACTGCGGATGTCTTATAATCATGCATATTCATACGGTGATAATCGTACCGCCAAAACAAGAGAGCTCGCCGCTAAACTCTAGTTATTATCAGGCGGATTCATGAATACTATAGGGGCCAGCGGCATACCACAAAGATTACACAGATAACACAGAGAGATAGACCGATAAGTTTTATTGTATATGGGCTAAAATAATAAACATTGGCTAAAAGATCGACATAAGAATCTAATAGATAAAGCAGTGATATTCGCTGTCTGGTGAACATATACATCTGGAACATTTGAAATCAAGTTTTGTAATTAATGCTGATCAACGCTTGTAAAAAAGTCAACGTAGAATCGAAATAGAAGAGGTCACTCTCCCCCCCCCCCTAAAATATTGGTGATTTGATTTACCCATAGTCTCGTAATTTTTCGTCAAATTCAACTTCTAACTCCTCTGAAAGAAAAGACCAATTCGTCCGTCGATGCGTAAGTTGAATTAATTGAAGTTGTGGGTGCCGAACGCGGCCATTTCCGCGTTTTTATCGAAAATGAAAGGCGGATGTCATATGAAACTGATAATTCATTAAGATTGTGCTGATCGTGGCTGGACTTAACACTAAATCTTTGTTATACAACAAACAGATACATCGTCATTACACCTCGATTTATCTACGCAAACAACATCATAAGAGTCTAAACAGTAAATGCAGCGATGACCAATACTGGTAAAACAAGCGCCATTCGCAGTTCTTATACTGGAAATATTTATCGGTTTCGTACGCACATTTAAAGCGTTTTGAACACTTTTCAACCAAGGGATTTTTAACTACTTTCATTTTATATATAGAAAATTTAATAATAGAAATACAGTAGTTGAGTGGCTGATTTCTGGGTTGTAAAAGACCAAGTATAACTTTTTCTGAAGAAAATATAATTGGAACACCCGCCGAAGCGAACCAATTTTCCAGTAAACTCCACCAAGGGTAGATATGTTCACATTCCCAAAAGAGATGAATAATAGTCTCTGGAACTTTGCTACAAAATGTACATAAGTTAGATCAGCGATATATCAGGGTAAAGTTTATGTGCAAAAATGTTGGTAGTCAATATTCGGTTAATAATTCTGTATCGAAACCATTTATATTTCACATCTCTTTGTTACATTATTATTCCATATATACCACTCCGAATCACTATAATTTTTTCAAGAACTGTTTAGTACAGTAAATCTAAAGGTCAAGAGATTTCTATATAACATTTTACAGTCTTTATTTACACTTATTAATAGTGAAATAGGGGGCGGTATCAACGGTATCATATATTGTTTCTGTGATAGTCCAAATCTCATGTTGTTTGCTGCTTTCCGTACTGCTTGAGTAGTCATGCGCAGTCATGTACTTCGCTCTATCGCCATCGCTCTATCGCTCTATCGCCATCGCTCTATCGCCCTATGGCACGATGGCGAAGTGACGATGGCCCCTCTCGGCCACCATACTTATGGTTTTACAATAGCATCTCCCAGTAAATCCCTATCTATATTGGTGTGTGGTTAGTGTAATATTTCCTGGTAAAACGCTATTCATTTTCGATGTATTGTAACTAAAATATTTCCTAGTAAACATGTAAAACTTATCCGGGTTGGATGTGCGGTTATATTTCCAGTAAATCCTTAGATCTGTGATTGAGGTGATTATGGTAACATTTTCAGTAAAACCCTAATTGAACGTGACATGCGCAGTGATTTCTTTCATACCACTTCGCGTATCGCTTCGCGACTTCGCGACTTCGCGACTTCGCGCATCGCTTCGCGACTTCGCGTATCGCTTCGCGACTTCGCGTATCGCTTCGTACTATCGCTCGCGACTTCGCAATATCGCTTCGCGTCTTCGCATTATCGCTTCGCGTCTTCGCGTTATCGCTTCGCGTATTCGCGTTATCGCTTCGCGTCTTCGCGTTATCGCTTCGCGACTTCGCAATATCGCTTCGCGTCTTCGCAATATCGCTTCGCGACTTCGCGTATCGCTTCGCGACTTCGCATTATCGCTTCGCGACTTCGCATTATCGCTTCGCGTCTTCGTACTATCGCGACTTCGCCCCATACTTCTTGAGGGCGAAGTGCGATGGCCCCTCTCGGCCATCATAGTTTTCAGATATACATATGATTTGAACAGATACGCTATTTTTCAAGTTGCGGAAGTTTATCTGAAGTATGGGCGAAGATTATTATGGAAAACCTGTTATGTTTCAGTAAGCTCTAAACCCTATGTTGATAATCCCAGCTGTGCGAGCTAATCTCACTTCCCTTCCCACTGTTATAGGAGAATAACTAGAATTGGCTCGATCATACTGCTTTCAGATTAGAAAAAAATATAACTTCAACTGGCATCACTCAATAGGTAATCAAACGAAAGAAATAATAATTCACGCACATGTATATTTTTTCCTCGAAGCTACTGGGTTTGACTGAGCCGTTCCATTTTTTAGAAATTTTAAAACCCTGAATTCAGATCACCTCGCGGGGCATCAGACATCTAAATAATTAACATTTATTCCGATTTAAACGAAACTCTACCTGGTTGATTCCCTAATTGATGTTATTTTGTTGATTGTTCATCTTTCGACAGAAAGTAGTTTAGTTCAAGTGCTACAAAGTAATGGCAAGTGTCAGATCCGACATTCAATATGTTCCATAAAATAGTTTCTAAGTCATCAAAATAAGTATTTCGTATGACCGAGACAATTCCAAATATGTATGAAACAAAAATACTCTGTAATATAATAATCTCACTTTTTGACAAAAATTGTCCTATTTCAAGCTATACGCGCCTTTGGGCATAACTTCCAAATTTTGCATTTTTCTCTGCCTGCTTAAAGCAGTGCCCAGGCACGGTATCGAGCGGTGAATCGAAATAAAAATTGTAAATGAATAAAACTAATGTCATACTTGCCGACTGACCAATTTTCGATTAATCGTTGCAAAGAAGGCAGAAAACAATTGAGAACATTCTGATCTTGGCAAGGATTATGTTCAGGGGTTAACGGATTGGCACGTTTATTATTTAGAGCCCTGAAGCGTAGTAATGTCACCCGATCATTCTAATCTCATACATGGGCATGCATCCTTTAATAGCCGCGAAGCTTGAACAATTTAACGCAATTTCACCAAATATTTAGCGTGCTATGCGGTTTCGGTTATAGGTATACCCATCCACATACAACAGTCAACCAGCTAAAGCACATAACTGGGCTTGGTGATGATGTCTTATGTCCTGGAGAAAACATTATAGATATTATGATTATTTCTTTGGATGACCCATATATTTCTGCATAATCAGAATCGTGTAACGAGATTGTTGTTCCTCTTAGTCCGTCCATCGGGTTATTGTCTTTTTCTAAAACGCATTCTGTGCAATTTTGTGGATTAAAGTTGATTTTTGTGAAAAATCAGAAGCGTGAAACTGTCAAATTTAGCTATATATTAACTGATAATGCTCGCTATACGCACAAATGCCAAAAAGTGTCAATTTGAACGAAAACCAATGTTAATGATATTAATAAATCTCTCCCCACACCCCATGTCAGCTGTATTAATTTAAGACGACCTTCTGATCTGTGTCCGATAGCAGTCAAGATAAGAAAAATCATTTTGAAACCTGAACCACAAATAGCCCAGGTATTTATTGCCAACTTGTAGAATCATTTCTTGGTTCCAATTTCCACTAAGACTGAATAAATAGCCACTGATCCAGGTGAAAATTAAACAATGGCGGATAATCCAGTTAAAACCAGTCAGCATTGTCCCTACATGTACCTGACGACTTAAGATAATCAGATCTCTGATAATTCTACAATTTCAGTTGACTGATTAAATCAGTGCTGATATTAGCCACTTGTGCAAGATAGGGACCTTACCAAGGTGACATCTGCTTACCCGTATTTTCAATCACTTAAGCATTTCAGTGAGGGATTCGATGATGTAGATCCGCTGAATATTGAAATAAATAGATCCATTTAGTATTATTTGGAAATTACAATCGTCTTTTCAGTCAACCTCAAACAGTGAATAACTTAATAAACGATTCCCAATTTAACGGTGCTTTCCTCATCGAGAGTATTTTTCTAGACAACTTCATCAAATCCTGATAGACCATGCACTTTAATTACTTTTTTAACGAAACTGGCTGATTCCCTAATTCAATTTAGACTTTCAACTTTCAAGTGTTACAAGTTGATAAACTTTTGTATATGAACCAATTTGAATAAAGGTGAAGTTATTAGTTCCATGTTTTGGCGTCAGGAGGCGCCGTCATTAAACAGGGATTGAATAACATACTCCTAATTTTATAGACAAACATTCGAAATACGGACTCTAGTTTATCGACACATGTGAACTGAGTCATTTATCATTTATCTTGAAGTCGATTTTTCTTGCCACGGAATTTTACATAAATTTGACCGATCGCTAAGCTATTTCACATATTATGGCATGCAGGTCTTCATACCATGTGCAATTTTCTGAGTGAAATATATATTTTTCGACCGTCTTGGATTTGCCCCCATGCGATGGCGATGGACATCACGATGCCGAATGTGGTGGTTCAGAAGTGTCCAGTACTAGTATTATCCAGTTTCGCCATTGTAGTTAATCTCTAAAATCCTACTCTGCAAATGGATGGAATATTTTGTAACACAATCCTATGTTGGATTGTTATGAAGTGGCCAGTATTCGTTACTTATTTTCTGAAATATATATATAGGTAAGTTTACCAAATATCTCGTAAAGATATGATGAATGGACTACAGGTTACTATAAACGATCTTCGACTGAGGGCAGGAGGAGGGGGCATTTTTCCTGTCTGCCTGTCAACCATTTCAAGGAACGGATCATCGTTCATATATCTCCCTGGTGGAGACTATAATATATAATTCCCGAAATGAGGCCATTACCTTCTACCGGTTAAGCTTCTCTGGAGCGTAAACTATTCCTGCAGATCAAATCGTCATTGATACATATGCTGGAATTACACCTGATAACAGACAAACATATCTGAGTTGAGAGGAGACAATCATTACTGAGACTATTATTCCTGAGATACTATTATTCCTATATACCCGCCAATCTTTCCTTGACGCACAATCAATCGCCTAGTGGTGCACAAATTTCGCAAAATAAAATACGATCTTTGTAACTTATAGCAACAGTTTGTCTTCCAAATGGACTACTAGATATCGGATTTGACGTTAGCTCCACTTGCTTTAGAACAGCGACCCGTAGAAAAGTGCAGAAAAGATGACGTCATCATGTTGGTCATGCTTCGATTATTGGATGTATCAAAGATTTCGTCAAACACCATGTGTGATATATTTTTGCTACGACAGAGTTGCCTGTGATTGTCATAACGCAGTTGTGACATTGGCTGGCGATGTTACAACTGCTAATAATGATACAATTGTCGCAATTTAAAGGAATAGTAAACTCTGCGTAAACTCGTGCTCGACATGACAGAATTATGCCATCAGATTCTAAAAACACGGGTAGAAAAAATTAACAAAATTCTACAGCTGAGTAAACACCGATTTATCGTTCACACTTTAACACTTTATGATCTGTGACATGTTGGAATGACTGTGACGTTTGTGGGCCATACTATTTTTATGTAGATGGCGCTGCGACAAATATGCCTTTGTCATCCGGGCTCTATCCCATAAGGTAAAGCATTAAACAACAACAACGGCAACATTAGCAGCGTTTCTTTCACTGCTATCGGGTGATGTGGCCTGATATTCTTGCCTCAAAAGGAGAGCTTGTGAAATCATATGCAAAATGCCACATGTCAACCTGTATATCAATTCGACATTCATATATCACGATCCTCATAATCGTCTCGGAGCGTAAAGAAAGGTCCACCGATCTGTCAAAAGCCATCGACACTAATTTACAATTGGTCTCCATGTTATTAGCTACTCTGGCTTGGGCTCAACTACGTCACAGGAATAATGTCAGGTGATATTTAAAGGATTTCCATTGGCTAACGGCTCTCGGGCTTGTTAAAATGGCGACCTCCACGGATTATTGATCTGGGCAATAATTCTGATGTTCAAAATGATCTCATTCAGTCGGAATTACTAGAAAAGCTGATTTGTTTCGTTTTCGAATACTAATGATATAGTTCTTTCGATATACGTATGCATCATCTTAGGGTTTTCTATTCCTTTAAGCAGCTTAGGCGTATACCTAGGCGATATTTGTTGGCTTTGCAGACATAAATTAACCTATTCATCAGGATGGACAGGCCATGCAGAAGGAAGAAAAATCAGTCCCGTGTGCAGTCGTTGTGATCAAACCTGGGATAAAACACCAATGTACATCATGTGTTAATGGTTGTTACAACGCATATACGGGAAGTGGGAAGAGGTGCCAACATACTGACAGAGCCACATGACTTCAGAGTATAGTCTTCTGATTGACCAATTCTAAAGCACATACCAAGAATCTAACGATTCGTGATATGTGTTGTATCTCAGGTACGCTTTTATTGTACCTGTTCATGTGGCAACTTGGATGACATGACCACACGGCCCCCAGCACCGGCATAAGCGGTATTAGATACAAATCTAGAGAGCTATGATGGAAATGCTCTGACAACTCGTATATCGGTAATTGGTGAACTGTTTCACTGTGACATCTCGTACAATGCCAGCATATATCAAGCACCAAAAGATCTGTACAGGAGGCGGACCTCGGGGACGAAACGTCCACCAGCAGAATCTCCAGATTCTGGCAAACCTAACTTCCAGACTGATATGAAGTGGATTTATACATAAATGATTGAAGCATTGGAGATTTGAACTGAGGGCAACATTTTAAATAAAACAACATGTAATTGTATCTATGTAATTTCCTTTATTCCATTTATAATTTATTGTATCTGGAAAGCTAATTTGCTCATGACTACATGCTGTGTTAACCCTAGCTTACCTGGGCTTTTTGGGACCTGTCCAGGCCTGGGGGCAGGGGGCGAAATGGCCCCCCTAATGATTTTTCTTGCCCCTTGAACTAGTGGGCTGAAACTTACCACACTATACCCTTGGGTCAAGCTCTACCAGAAAATGTAAAAAAAAAATCCAACACGGCCGCTTTGATGACGTTACATTTTTCCGCAAAACTGCATGATAAATTAGTAAAAATTAATGTGATGTGAAAAATAATAGTCGTTGCCCACTTTTCATCGCCGAAAAGCAGACATTTCGAAGAAACATGACAAAAACATCACTTGGTACCCCACGTGGCCGCCATCTTGAATTTAGCCATGATCCTCTGCTCGGGGGTTACGCAAATAGGCTCAAAATGACCCCAATATGATAAACTATATATAACGTCAAGGAGTTTCAGCTCTCCATGTTTTGTCGTTCCGGAGATAGCGCAGAAAGTTTGGTAGGGGGGAAATTTCAAATTCCCGCCATTGGCAGCTGACCGGTGTTGCCGAATGTTATTCAATTTGTAAACAAGGAGCCTTCTCATCCCTCATTGATCAGATCTCCATCCATCATGCTTTTCCAAAATTGGCCCAAATTAACACCAGGAAGTACAGTTTGAAGCCTCGTCTACAATTTGAAATATCAGATGTATCAGAAATGCTGAAAAATCAAAGCTGATAAAATCCACAAAGATATGCTGACCCGGAAGTGATTAACTCTGGTCTGATGCCAAGTTGTTAAAAAAAGCATTCAACACCATCATTTCACTCCGATTATGATATCGAGGCAGACGAACAAAAGATTGTATCCGGAGCTGCCTCTCGTATTATTTCATATGGGGAAGAGACTTATACCGGATGGAATCAAAGCTATACTTCCTCGCGCTAAGGATCTGACTGATATACAACAACTATACTGGATTGGGGATTGGGATTTAGACTTCTTGACATGATCGTCTAGCTAAGCTTGATATTCAAACATTCAAACATGTTGACTCTACAGGAAAGCATCCCTCGGCACCTAACCATTCAGACGGTGGATTCTCGAACGCAGCCTTAGTATCTCAGCCGCGCATTTATTGTAGCTGTTTTTGTCGAGACTATGAAGTATCCGCACGGTCCCTAGAACCGGCTTAATTCTATCTGGGCTGGGGAGACAATTCCGCCCCCCCCCCCCCCTCCCCTGTGTTTATTTTTTTGCTCTCATCTGTAGAACGACAAACAATTGAGAGCTGATACGCAGTGACTTTGTAGCTTATCATATTGGGGTCATTTCGAGCATATTTGCATGACCCCAGGGCAGAGGATCATGGATAAATTCAAAATGGCGCCCATATGGGGTACCAGAAAAGTGATGTTTTCGTCAGATTTCTTCAAAATGTGTGCTTTTCTGCATGGAAAAATGGGCAAAACCTATTTTATTTCATATGAGATTATTGTTTACTAATTTAGCATGCAGTTTTTGTGAAGAAAACGCCTAAATAAAAAAATCTGACCGAAAAATCGGCCAAAAAATGCCTTTTTTTAAATGGCGAGAGAGAGAGAGAATTAGGGTTTAACGTCGCATTCAGCAATATTTCAGCTATATATTTTTAAATGACGTCACTGGGACGGTATTATGGCGGCCATCTTGGATTTGTTTACATTTTATAGCAGAGCTTGATCCAAAGATATAGTATGGTAAGCTTCAGCCCACTAGTCTTAGGAATGGCGAGAATATATAGGGGGAGGGGCATTTTCCGTGTTCCCCTAGGCTGCAGTGATACACCCTAAATCGCCCAGGTCAGATAGGGTTAAGCGAAATTAGAAACGCTAGCTCGGGAGCTGTAATGACAGATCAGTTCAAATATTGTAAGAGATGCCTTTTATCGAGCGACTACTTTGGAAGGTCTTTTTAGTCGGGTGAGGGAGGATTGCATCTTGGGTTATTTGAAAGAAATCGGGCTGTTGCATAAGTTTTAAGTGTGTATGTTTTAACGCGTTGGCTTACTATGTTAGTGACTTGAGTACTTAGAATCTTGTTTGATCGTCGCTATATAGCTGAAATATTGCTGAACGCGACATTAAACCGTAATTCTCTCTCTCTCTCTCTCTGCTCAAACAACTCATCTGATTATAATGGATGAGCATCGTGGACGTTCGATGGAATAGACGCCTCAATATGGGGTAACCTGGTAAATGTAAGAATGCCAAACTAACCTGTAATGCCAGACGTCGTACGGCTTAAATTTCCCACCGAAACCGAGATGGATGGGTCTCTCGCAGTTAACACTCTCGCGGTCACGATATTTCCCGTAAAGTCGGCGTTCGTTAGTAGTATACAAAGGCTAAATTGAGTCCTATTGACCTCACAAATTTGCATAATTGAGGAGGAAATGAGGAGGTGACAGCCAATCAGAAGCGAGTAAAATTTGACCTCAGAAATTTGCATATGACGTCACTGGCTCGGCGTTCTGTGGATGTGTGTACAAAATGGCGGCGTGTGTGTACATGTGGAAAAGGGGATTATTCCTCCGCGGTGATGCGGTCGTGGCGGTGATGCGGTCTGCTTCCGCGGAGAAAAAGTAGTCCCTAGACTGGAAATACGCTGCATGGTCCGATGGGGTCGAGTGAGGTATACAAAATGGCGGCCTGTGGGTGGTGGTGGTGGTGGGTTCAAAATGGCGGCCTGTGGGTGGTGGTGGTGGTGGGTTCAAAATGGCGGCCTGTGTGTACAAAATGGCGGCGCAAGGGAGCAAACGAGGCGGTGGGGAGGTCACGGGGAGAAAAAACCCTCACATTACCCTCAAAAAAACCTCTAAGCCATATAATAATAATAAACATAATCTATAGGTGTTGTACCATGTTAATAACATCAGTCTAGCATCTGTACCACCCTAGGGTCGAGCGTTTATTGTCCCGTGTATCTCCGCAGAAAATCAACAAACAAAATGGCGGCTCCAGGATGGTGTGGGGACGCCCTTCCCACATCACGGCGTCGATCATAGCGCCATCTGCACACACTGACGCAAGGGAGACAACTCGTGTGGCCCAAGGATATGGAAATAGCCGTTTTGGAGCTAGGGAGTTACTACTGGTCCAGTGGGGTCGAGTGATGTATCAATGTGAAGCCTATGTGAGGGGGCATCTGATGGGCTGGGTGTGGGGTTGAACTAGCGTCATTCTGCGCATGCGCGGTGGCCCAAGGGTATGGCAATAGCCGTGTTGGAGCTAGGGGAGTTACTACTGGTCCGATGGGGTCGAGTGAGGTATCAAAGTAAAGCTTATGTGAAGGGGCATCTGACTGGACTAGCGGGTTGAAATAGCGGCCTTCTGCGCATGCGCGGTGGCCCAAGGGTATGAAAATAGCCGTGTTGGGCGCTAGCGAAGCCAATAATGGTCCAATGGGGTCGTATGAGGTATCAAAGTGAAGCTTAGGTGAAGGGGCATCTGACTGGACTAGCGGCTCGGGCGTTGTCACCATTCTGCGCATGCGCGATGGCCCAAGGGTATGAAAATAGACGTTTCGGGAGCTAGGGGAGCTACTAATGGGCCGATGGAGTTGAGTGAGGTATCAAAGTGAAGCCTAGGTGAGGGGGCATCTGACTGGACTAGCGGCTTGGGCGTTGTCACCATTCTGCGCATGCGCGGTGGCCCAAGGGTATGGAAATAGCCGTTTTGGAGCTAGCGAAGCCACTAATGGTCCGATGGGGTCGAGTGAGGTATCAAAGTGAAGCTTATGTGAAGGGGCATCTTACTGGACTAGCGGGTTGAAATATCGGCATTCTGCGCATGCGCGGTGGCCCAAGGGTATGAAAATAGACGTTTTGGGATCGAGCGGGGTTTCTAATGGGCCGATGGGGTCGAGTGAGGTATCAAAGTGAAGCCTAGGTGAAGGGGCATCTCACTCGACTAGTGGGTTGACATAGCGTCATTCTGCGCATGCGCGGTGGCCCAAGGGTATGGAAATAGACGTTTCGGGATCTAGGGGAGCCACTATTGGTCCAGTGGGGTCATATGAGGTATCAAAGTGAAGCATTCGTGAAGGGGCATCTGATGGGTTGGGTGTGCGGTAGGAATATCATTCTGCGCATGCGTAGACGCAATGCAGAGCTCTCGTCCAATCAGAAGCGAGTATTTCAAATCCGTCACAGAGCTCTCGTCCAATCAGAAGCGAGTATTTTGACCCGGTGCATTATGGGACATATCCAAGATGGCGCCACGTGTGTTCAAGATGGCGGCACATCCGGTGTCGAATGCGCAGGTCACGTGGGGGTTGTGACGTCACTTCCGGGTTTTTTCAGAATGCTCAAACACACGACCTCCAACTTTCCCGGCCCCGGCCCCGCCCCGGCCCCCCGCAGCGCGCGCGGGTTCTCCGGAAGTGCGCGTCATCACCGGCAGTGCGCGCGCGCGGACGCATGTCAGGTCAAATGGTCACATCCAGGTCAAACGGTCCAATGTCCAATGAGACAATGTTGCGGCATCGCTATAGTCAGAGCTTGAGCACAAAAAAGGGGATTCTAGATGAACCTGGGAAAGATGGGCAGTTCCATTTGGACCAATCAGCGGTCGAGAAAAAGAGCCAATCAGTGGTCGAGAAAAAGAACCAATCAGCGGTCGAACAATCAGCCAATCGAATTGGGGTACTCACGGTGTGTTTCGCTGACGTCCGCTCCTACATCTGGGTTCTTGTACACCCGGGTAATGTTTTCTGGACATGGATGGGTTACCTTTGGCTCCATTCTAGGCCACTGATTGGCTAATACGGTGTTCAAAGCCAGTTTCATGCATTATGCTCATAGAACTTATAGTAATAATCTATACGTGTTGGACGAGTCTCTTCACTCACCGTATACGCGTACCTCAATGAAATGCCCGCTCCAAACCTAGACCCAAAACACGTACTTGGTCTGTAGGCTGATTTCATTGGCTCTCTATTTTTACTATAGTGCTCCTGCATTCTAACCTTGATGGGTTACCTAGAACTTATAGTCATAAACATAATCTAT
>JAVTVY010040940.1:0-17873 GCA_036873755.1 Hanleya hanleyi | reverse complement strand
TAGACGTGTTGGAGCTAGGGGGAGCCACGAATGGTCCAATGGGGTCGAGTGAGGTATCAAAGTGAAGCATTCGTGAAGGGGCATCTAATGGGCTGGGTGTGGGGGTTGACATATCGGCATTCCGCGTATGCGCGGTGGCCAAAGGGTATAGAAATAGCCGTTTTGCAGTTAGGAGAGCCCCTAATGGTCGAATGGGGTCGAGTGAGGTATCAAAGTGAAGCATTCGTGAAGGGACATCTGATGGGTTGGGTGCGGTGGGAATATCATTCTGCGCATGCGCAGACGCAATGCGGAGCTCTCGTCCAATCAGAAGCGAGTATTTCAAATCCGTCACAGAGCTCTCAGCCAATCAGAAGCGAGTATTTTGACCTGGTGCATTATGGGCCATATCCAAGATGGCGGCACGTATGTTCAAGATGGCGGCACATCCGGTGTCGAAAACTGGCCATTTCGTCGGGATGTGGTCACTTAGTGTCGAAAACTGGACCTTGTATGGGTCCTGCTAGACGTTTTGGAGCTAGGGGAGCCCCTAATGGAGTTGTATGAGGTATCAAAGTGAAGTATATTTCAAGCATGGGTGGGTGCATGTAAAATTTTTCCTGAAAAAATACGGAACACGGACTTTATCCTAAATTACGTGAAAATGCCTATATGGGGTATGGGGGGTATAGGACCATCCTGGGAAACCCACTTCTCGACATTTGCGGTAGAGTTGTGGGGTCTCGTTTTCTTAGTCTCGTCATTTAGAACATGATAGGAAGTGTCCCGCGGCGAATCGGTTTAATTTTTGAAAAAGTACGTTATAGCCCCATATAGTCCCATACTGGAGGTATAGGATCAATGTTTGTACCCCTGGGAAATCTACTTCTATACATTTGCGGTAGGGTTGTTTGGATTTGTTTTTCACGTTTCGTCATTTAGAACACGATAGGAAGTGTCCCGGAGCGAATCGGTGAAATTTTTGAAAAAAGTCACCGAGGCCTGGGTAGGCCCATAGGCCTATACTGCATGGCTATGGGTGTATAGGGCCATACGGGGTGGCCATGTTGGAGTCTAGGTGAGTCTCTAATGATCCAATGGGGTCGAGTGAGGTCTTATTTTGAAGCTCTCGTGGAGGAGCACTTGACTACACTAATGGTTCGTCCGTGTTCAATAGTCTGCGCATGCGCAGCCTGGCCCGTATTATAGTAAGTAGGCATTTTGGGGGTATGTGGATGTGTGTTTGGGTTAGAGATGGGCTATTCACGGTTCGAATGGGTCGTTTGAGGTATCAATGTGAAGCTTGTGTGGGGTAGAGTCAAAATGGCGTGTTTTTAAATGCATGTCGCGTCAATATGCGCATGCGCAGTCTGGCCGTAGTAGAGAAATCAGGCATTTTGGGGGGTATGTGGGTGTGTGTTTGGGGTAGAGATGGACCCCTATGGGTCCGAATGGGCCGTGGAAGGTGTCAAAGTGAAGCTTGTGTGGGTTAGAGTCAGAATGGCGTATTTTTAAGTGCAAGTCGCGTTAATCTGCGCATGCGCAGTTGGTTGTAGTAAGTAAAGTGGCCATTTTGGGGCAGTACATGAAGGTATTTGGGGTCGAGATGGGCTATTCACGGTTCGAATGCGTCCTGGAAGGTGTCATCTTGTAGCTCTCGGGGTGTAGACCCCGATTTGAGGGCTATTCACGTCACCTGTGACGTCATCGGTGACGTCATCAGGACGAGTAGTAAGTAAAGTGGGTATTTTGGGGCAGTGAAAGGAAGGTATTTCGGTGTAGAGATGGTCCATCCTTGGTCCGAATGCGTCCTGGGAGGTGTCATTTTGTAGCTCTCGGGGTGTAGACCCCGATTTGGGGGCTTTTCACAGCATCTGTGACGTCATTGGTGACGTCATCAGTACGAGTAGTAGCGAAAGTGTGCATTTTGGGGCAGTGAAGGAAGGTATTTGGGGTAGGGATGCTTCATCCTCAGTCCGAATGCGTCGTGTGGGGTGTCATCTTGTAGTTTTCGGCGTGCAGACCTCGATTTGAGGGCTGTCCATAGCATCTGTGACGTCATTGGTGACGTCATCAGTAGGAGTAGTAGCGAAAGTGAGCATTTTGGGGCAGTGAAGGATGGTATTTGGTGTAGAGATGGACCATCCTTGGTCCGAATGCGTCATGGGAGGTGTCATGTTGTAGCTCTCGGGGTGTAGATCCCAATTTGAGGGATAGCCACAGCATCTGTGACGTCATTGGTGACGTCATCAGTACGAGTAGTAGCGAAAGTGGGCATTTTTTAGCAGTGAAGGTTGTTACTTGGTGTAGACATGGACTATCCGCGGTGCGAATGCGTCGTGTGAGGTGTCATCTTGTAGCAACACCCACCAACGCCATTCTGAATGCTTCAACGCCCTGGTGAAATAGCTCAGAAGCTCTGATATTCCATGGAATTGTCACTAATTCTTCGAAATGCAGTGACGCCCGTCAACGCCCGTCGTTAAACCTTAACACTCTAACATAACGCCATGATATAGACCGGAGAGAGAACAACAACAGCAACAACAACAACAAGGATGACACATGAGAGAACAACAACAACAAGAAGTTTTTTCATATAGTTTATTCTCCCCAATGTTACATCATACCCACGCTGGGGAGCCGCGTTGGGTATATTTACAATTCAAGAAGATTCTTGTCCAATCAGAGGCCACCATTTGCATCTGTCATATTCGTTCCTGTCCGTTAGATGTATTCTCGGCTACTCTTGTCCAATCAGAAGTCGCCATTTCAGAAAGTTCCATCTTCGGCCATGTTCGCTCTGAACCGTTTGTTCTAATCGCAATCGGGCAGGCCAGGATATCGTTGAGGAAACATATCCTCAGATAGTTATACCGAATCTGTGCTATATTATACCACATGAATAACAACAAGTTCAGCAATGTTCATACAGTTTATTATCCCCAATGTTACATCATACCCAGGCTGGGGGAGCCGCCCTGGGTATGTTTAGTATGTTCACAGCAAAACAAATTGAAATATCAAACACCATGTTTTATTATTTAACGCACCGTCACAAGTCAACGATCAGCATGTAGACATATAGAGTATGTACGGCATGTTATAGTATTCATCAGTGCACGGGTGACGCGTTCAACCGATGGGTTGGTCGGTCAGCTTGGTCACGAAAAACGTAACATTGGTGACCCTCTCCACTGTCCTGAACCGTTTGTTCTAATCGTCATCGGGCAGGCCAGGATACCGTTGAGGAAACATATCCTCAGATAGTTGTTTGCGCATTCTGAGTATCTATCAGTGCATGGGTGAATACTTTCGGCCGATGGGGGTGGTGGGTCAGTTTAACCACGAAGAACGTAACATTGGTGACCCTCTCCACTATTCACTTGGTGTTGGGACGCTGTTCATAGGCCCATTCCAAGGGATCCACAGTGTCCAGTTGGGCCAGCATCGTCTCTAGCGACGCCCGATTGGTGATTGTGAAAGGATGGTCGTACACTGGGTTGATGGCACTGGAATAGAAATAGCACAATTCACGCGTCATCTTATGGCATAAGATGTACCCAAATGGTAAGAGATCGCTGGGAACATCCACTGCATCTTCCAGAAAATGTTCGTTGTTGTCAGGAGTATGACTGGGAACAGTAATGCTAGGGACCGGCTGGATATCTAGGCTCTTTTGAACTGTGGGTATAGGCGGGCTCTCCGTGATCGCATCATCAGTGGCATTCGTCTCCCCGGGCTCATCTTCACTAGGTCTGACCCTCATGGGTGTCTCTTTAGTGGAAAGTTGTCGCTCATACCGTGGCGATGGATCATGAATCAAACGTTGGTGCTGTCTTAACTGACTGGGTCGTTTGAAGAGTTGACCACATTCATAACATTGTTCCTTCGCACCCTCGTGGAGTGAGCGTTCGTGGCGCAGTAAAGCATCTTCCCGATTAAATGACCGCGCGCAGGTTATACAAGAATATAGTGTACCAGTGTGGATGGAGGACTCGTGTCGTCGCAAGTCTTCTGGGCGAGTAAACAGCTTCTGGCAAGTTGTGCAAGAGAACATATCGGCTGTGGATCTGGAAATCATGAATGCCGTAAAAAAGTTGCCACTTTTATACGTTTTTCAGTGACCTTCGTGTCTTTTCGGCAACCTCCGTGTCTCTTCGGTCATCTCCGTGTCTTTTCGGTGACGTCCGTGACTCTTCGGAAGTTAGAGGGGAGGTGACCGGCCTATCGACCAATCAGAAGCCATCATTTCAGAAAGTTCAATCTTCGTTCAGTGTAACCTAAACGTCTTCGGGCAATCCATGATACTGAAGCTCGAAGCTCTTACTTCTCTCATTCAACACTGAGATCAATCTCCATCGGCTCTTCAATCCGCGGCGAATCGACCTCCATGGGTTCTTCTATTCTCAGATGCATTCCGATAGAAACTGAAATATCCGGTCTCGAGAGTGGCGAGCGTGATCCGTGTATAACATTTCGGTGACGACTCAATTGACTGGGATGCTTAAAGGCTATATCACAATCCGCACATGTATGCATGGGTACTTCGTGGCATGCACGTGTGTGACAACGCAAACTGTCCAGGCGATGAAAGCGCTTCGAGCAAGTTGTGCAAGAGAACATATCGGCTGTGGATCTGGAAATGATGAATGCCGTAAAACTTTCGGCTCTTATAGGCCAACATAGGAGTACCCGGATGTTCTACAGTCAGGGATGTACAAGAACCCGGATGTACCCGGATGTAAAAGTCCCGGATGTAAAAGTGCCCGGATGTTCACGAATGTACTACCATCCCGGACTTCTATGAGGCCCAGGTCCAGAAGCTCTCATGTCCTGCACCGAACTACTGCTCGGTAACCCGTGAGTGAATTAACCACGGTCGCATGCTGTAAAATGCGAGTCGCATAGGGATGGGTCTCCTTCATGGCTCTGCAACCATAGGAATGGGCTTGTGAGATCCAGAGGGACGTGTTAGACCATGTTACACATGCGCGTCTACACGTAGCTCTACGTGTGTAGTCCGTGATAAGTACTATTCTGATTGGTTAGTCCAAAAAGAGAGCAACAACAACAACAACAGCAAAGATTACAGGTCAATCCTTTTTATTAGCCCCTCCATCACAGCACATCCACGCTGGGGGAATCGCTATGGGTGTGTTTACAATTCACTTATGCTATTGTCCGTGTATTCAGAAGTTCACTGTGCTGATCTCAGACTGCTCTTGTCCAATCAGAAGCCGACCCTCAGAATAAGTATAGGTCATGTTGAAGGATGGAACACAAACTGTGGACGTCTTTCGGATTGATGGGGATCAACTGACTGTGGAGTCTGAAGACTCGACTGCAATGCTGGCATTCGTGGCTGGGTGCCTTATGTACCGACCGTTGATGTCGCCGTAAATTATCCTTACGATTAAAGGACTTCCTGCAGATCGAACACGTATACTCGCCAACAGCACCTTGAAAAGTAGACTCATGGATGGGGTCAAACATCACGGGTTCCTCAACCCTCAAGCGTGCATGTCCATGGATTACACGTTGGTGAGATCTCAACTGGCTGTGTAGTCTGAAGCGGTGTCCACAATCCCCACATTGATGCCTGGATGTCTCATGGAGACACCGTTCATGGCGGTGTAAATTATCCAGGCGATTGAATATATCCCCACAGGTCTCGCAGGTATACTGGGCAGTAGCGTCGTGGATGCTAGACTCATGGCGTTGTAAGTCGTGCAAGCGTGTAAATGACTTGGAGCAAGTAGTACACGTGAACATCGTGTCGTAAGTGGTTGAACGAATGTCTGCTGAAAGTGTCAGACCGCTTCCCTTTTATAGCAAGCTAGCTGTTGATCTATTTTTAGAACACTCAGTTTAACTACTCCCAAGTCGAAGACCGAGAGCATATGACCTCTGTGAGGTCACTTCCGCTTCCGTTTACGTGACCGGAACTGACCTTTGACCCCTGCGCGCAATTTACCACTGGGCACACGTACCTGGTGCACCCTGTACCCCTGGTGTACCCTATAGCCCTACGACATCAACGGTCGGTACATAAGGCACCCAGCCACGAATGCCAGCATTGCAGTCGAGTCTTCAGACTCCACAGTCAGTTGATCCCCATCAATCCGAAAGACGTCCACAGTTTGTGTTCCATCCTTCAACATGACCTATACTTATTCTGAGGGTCGGCTTCTGATTGGACAAGAGCAGTCTGAGATCAGCACAGTGAACTTCTGAATACACGGACAATAGCATAAGTGAATTGTAAACACACCCATAGCGATTCCCCCAGCGTGGATGTGCTGTGATGGAGGGGCTAATAAAAAGGATTGACCTGTAATCTTTGCTGTTGTTGTTGTTGTTGCTCTCTTTTTGGACTAACCAATCAGAATAGTACTTATCACGGACTACACACGTAGAGCTACGTGTAGACGCGCATGTGTAACATGGTCTAACACGTCCCTCTGGATCTCACAAGCCCGTTCCTATGGTTGCAGAGCCATGACGGAGACCCATCCCTATGCGACTCGCATTTTACAGCATGCGACCGTGGTTAATTCACTCACGGGTTACCGAGCAGTAGTTCGGTGCAGGACATGAGAGCTTCTGGACCTGGGCCTGATAGAAGTCCGGGATGGTAGTACATTCGTGAACATCCGGGCACTTTTACATCCGGGTACATCCGGGTTCTTGTACATCCCTGACTGTAGAACATCCGGGTACTCCTATGTTGGCCTATAAGAGCCGAAAGTTTCACAGTATTCATCATTTCCAGATCCACAGCCGATATGTTCTCTTGCACAACTTGCTCGAAGCGCTTTCATCGCCTGGACAGTTTGCGTTGTCACACACGTGCATGCCACGAAGTACCCATGCATACATGTGCGGGTTGTGATATAGCCTTTAAGCATCCCAGTCAATTGAGTCGTCACCGAAATCTTATGCACGGATCACGCTCGCCACTCTCGAGAGCGGATATTTCAGTTGCTATCGGAATGCATCTGAGAATAGAAGAACCCATGGAGGTCGATTCGCCGCGGATTGAAGAGCCGATGGAGATTGATCTCAGTGTTGAATGAGAGAAGTAAGAGCTTCGAGCTTCAGTATCATGGATTGCCCGAAGACGTTTAGGTTACACTGAACGAAGATTGAACTTTCTGAAATGATGGCTTCTGATTGGTCGATAGGCCGGTCACCTCCCCTCTAACTTCCGAAGAGTCACGGACGTCACCGAAAAGACACGGAGATGACCGAAGAGACACGGAGGTTGCCGAAAAGACACGAAGGTCACTGAAAAACGTATAAAAGTGGCAACTTTTTTACGGCATTCATGATTTCCAGATCCACAGCCGATATGTTCTCTTGCACAACTTGCCAGAAGCTGTTTACTCGCCCAGAAGACTTGCGACGACACGAGTCCTCCATCCACACTGGTACACTATATTCTTGTATAACCTGCGCACGGTCATTTAATCGGGAAGATGCTTTACTGCGCCACGAACGCTCACTCCACGAGGGTGCGAAGGAACAATGTTATGAATGTGGTCAACTCTTCAAACGACCCAGTCAGTTAAGACAGCACCAACGTTTGATTCATGATCCATCACCACGGTATGAGCGACAACTTTCCACTAAAGAGACACCCATGAGGGTCAGACCTAGTGAAGATGAGCCCGGGGAGACGAATGCCACTGATGATGCGATCACGGAGAGCCCGCCTATACCCACAGTTCAGAAGAGCCTAGATATCCAGCCGATCCCTAGCATTACTGTTCCCAGTCATACTCCTGACAACAACGAACATTTTCTGGAAGATGCAGTGGATGTTCCCAGCGATCTCTTACCCGAAGATCATCCAGTGAGTGAGATGTATCGACGCCATTGGTCCATGATCCGACACTGCTTCCACCGTCATCGCCCTATATTGGACTTGTACAATTTCCGACTGACCGACCTCGCCCGTCTACGCAGCTACGTGGAAGCCATCTTCAATGACCAACCTACGTCCTTCACATTAAATGTAGCATTTGGGTACATCTTATGCCATAAGATGACGCGTGAATTGTGCTATTTCTATTCCAGTGCCATCAACCCAGTGTACGACCATCCTTTCACAATCACCAATCGGGCGTCGCTAGAGACGATGCTGGCCCAACTGGACACTGTGGATCCCTTGGAATGGGCCTATGAACAGCGTCCCAACATCAAGTGGATAGTGGAGAGGGTCACCAATGTTACGTTCTTCGTGGTTAAACTGACCCACCACCCCCATCGGCTGAAAGTATTCACCCATGCACTGAAAGATACTCAGAATGCGCAAACAACTATCTGAGGATATGTTTCCTCAACGGTATCCTGGCCTGCCCGATGACGATTAGAACAAACGGTTCAGGACAGTGGAGAGGGTCACCAATGTTACGTTTTTCGTGACCAAACTGACCGACCAACCCATCGGTTGAACGCGTCACCCGTGCACTGATGAATACCATAACATGCCGTACATACTCTATATGTCTACATGCTGATCGTTGACTTGAGCTCAGTAAACACTTGTACCTAATGTGACGGTGCGTTAAATAATAAAACATGGTGTTTGATATTTCAATTTATTTTGCTGTGAACATACTAAACATACCCAGGGCGGCTCCCCCAGCCTGGGTATGATGTAACATTGGGGATAATAAACTGTATGAACATTGCTGAACTTCATGTGGTATAATATAGCACAGATTCGGTATAACTATCTGAGGATATGTTTCCTCAACGGTATCCTGGCCTGCCCGATGACGATTAGAACAAACGGTTCAGAGCGAACATGGCCGAAGATGGAACTTTCTGAAATGGCGACTTCTGATTGGACAAGAGTAGCCGAGAATACATCTAACGGACAGGAACGAATATGACAGATACAAATGGTGGCCTCTGATTGGACAAGAATCTTCTTGAATTGTAAATATACCCAACGCGGCTCCCCCAGCGTGGGTATGATGTAACATTGGGGAGAATAAACTATATGAAAAAACTTCTTGTTGTTGTTGTTCTCTCATGTGTCATCCTTGTTGTTGTTGTTGCTGTTGTTGTTCTCTCTCCGGTCTATATCGTGGCGTTATGTTAGAGTGTTAAGGTGTAACGACGGGCGTTGACGGGCGTCACTGCATTTCGAAGAATTAGTGACAATTCCATGGAATATCAGAGCTTCTGAGCTATTTCACCAGGGCGTTGAAGCATTCAGAATGGCGTTGGTGGGCGTTGCTACAAGATGGCACCTCACACGACGCATTCGCACCGCGGATGGTCCATGTCTACACCAAGTAACAACCTTCACTGCTAAAAAATGCCCACTTTCGCTACTACTCGTACTGATGACGTCACCAATGACGTCACAGATGCTGTGGCTATCCCTCAAATTGGGGTCTACACCCCGAGAGCTACAACATGACACCTCCCATGACGCATTCGGACCAAGGATGAAGCATCCCTACCCCAAATACCTTCCTTCACTGCCCCAAAATGCACACTTTCGCTACTACTCGTACTGATGACGTCACCAATGACGTCACAGATGCTGTGAACAGCCCCCAAATCGGGGTCTACACCCCGAGAGCTACAAAATGACACCTCCCAGGACGCATTCGGACCAAGGATGGACCATCTCTACACCAAAATACCTTCCTTTCACTGCCCCAAAATACCCACTTTACTTACTACTCGTACTGATGACGTCACCGATGACGTCACAGGTGACGTGAACAGCCCTCAAATCGGGGTCTACACCCCGAGAGCTACAAGATGACACCTTCCAGGACGCATTCGAACCGTGAATAGCCCATCTCGACCCCAAATACCTTCATGTACTGCCCCAAAATGGCCACTTTACTTACTACAACCAACTGCGCATGCGCAGATTAACGCGACTTGCACTTAAAACACACCATTCTGACTCTAACCCACACAAGCTTCACTTTGACACCTTCCACGACCCATTCGGACCCATAGGGGTCCATCTCTACCCCAAACACACACCCACATATCCCCAAAATGCCTGATTTCTCTACTACGGCCAGACTGCGCATGCGCATATTGACGCGACATGCATTTAAAAACACGCCATTCTGACTCTACCCCACACAAGCTTCACATTGATACCTCACACGACCCATTCGAACCGTGAATAGCCCATCTCTAACCCAAACACACACCCACATACCCCCAAAATGCCTACTTACTATAATACGGGCCAGGCTGCGCATGCGCAGACTATTGAACACGGACGAACCATTAGTGTAGTCAAGTGCTCCTCCACGAGAGCTTCAAAATAGGACCTCACTCGACCCCATTGGACCATTAGGGACTCACCTAGACTCCAACATGTCCACCCCGTATGGCCCTATACACCCATAGCCATGCAGTATAGGCCTATGGGCCTACCCAGGCCTCGGTGACTTTTTTCAAAAATTTCACCGATTCGCTCCGGGTCACTTCCTATCGTGTTCTAAATGACGAGACGTGAAAAACAAATCCAAACAACCCTACCGCAAATGTATAGAAGTAGATTTCCCAGGGGTACAAACATTGATCCTATACCTCCAGTATGGGACTATATGGGTCTATATGGGTCTCGGTGACTTTTTTCAAAAATTTCATCAATTCGCTCCGGGACACTTCCTATCATGTTCTAAATGACGAGACTAAGAAAACAAATCCAAACAACCCTACCGCAAATGTATAGAAGTAGATTTCCCAGGGGTACAAACATTGACCCTATACCCCCAGTATGGGACTATATGGGTCTATATGGGTCTCGGTGACTTTTTTCAAAAATTTCATCGATTCGCTCCGGGACACTTCCTATCATGTTCTAAATGACGAGACTAAGAAAACGAGACCCCACAACCCTACCGCAAATGTCGAGAAGTACGTTTCCCAGGGGGACAAACATTGATCCTATACCCCCAGTATGGGACTATATGGGGCTATATCGTACTTTTTCAAAAATTTCACCGATTCGCTGCGGGACACTTCCTATCATGTTCTAAAATGACGAACTAAGAAAACGAGACCCCACAACCCTACCGCAAATGTCGAGAAGTAGGTTTCCCAGGATGGTCCTATACCCCCATACCCCATATAGGCATTTTCACGTAATTTAGGATAAATCCGTGTTCCGTATTTTCAGGAAAAATTTTACATGCACCCACCCATGCTTGAAATATACTTCACTTTGATACCTCATACAACTCCATCGGCCCATTAAGGGCTCCCCTAGCTCCAAAACGTCTAGCAGGACCCATACAAGGTCCAGTTTTCGACACTAGGTGACAACATCCCGACGAAATGGCCAGTTTTCGACACCGGATGTGCCGCCATCTTGAACATACGTGCCGCCATCTTGGATATGGCCCATAATGCACCGGGTCAAAATACTCGCTTCTGATTGGCTGAGAGCTCTGTGACGGATTTGAAATACTCGCTTCTGATTGGACGAGAGCTCCGCATTGCGTCTGCGCATGCGCAGAATGATATTCCTACCGCACACCCAACCATCAGATGCCCCTTCACGAATGCTTCACTTGATACCTCACTGACCCCATTGACCATTAGGGGCTCCTAGCTCCAAAACTTATTGTTTTCATACCCTTGGCCACGCGCGCAGAATGCCGATATTCCTACCGTACATCCAACCCATCAGATGCCCCTTCAAGAATGCTTCACTTTGATACCTCACTCGACCCCATCGGACCCTTAGGGGCTTCCCTAGATGCCAAAACGTCTATTTTCATACCCTTGGGCCACTACGCATGCGCAGAATGCCGATATTTCAACCCCACACCCAGCCCATCAGATGCCCTTCACGAATGCTTCACTTTGATACCTCACTCGACCCCATTGGACCATCAGGTGGCTCCCCTAGCTCCAAAACGTCTATTTTCATACCCTTGGGCCACCGCGCATGCGCAGAATGCCGATATTTCAATCCCACACCCAGCCCATTAGATGCCCCTTCACCTAAGCTTCACTTTGATACCTCACTCGACCCAATCGGACCATTTTATCTAGGGACTACGTTTTCTCCGCGGAAGCTTTTTTCCGCGACCGAATCACCGCCAGACCGCATCACCGCGGAGGAATACAAAGGTTACAGGTTGCCGGAACTATAGTCATCCAGAGTTACCTCCCCCTAGATTGGAACTCTTCTGTGTTGGAGGTGGTTTTCCCCCAACGATCACATGATCGTCACGTGATCAAGTTCCGCCCCAAATACGCCCCAGGGAACAAAAAAGTAGGTCAATAAGCTCTGTAATGCTCTTTCTATACTACTGTCGTTTTATTTACAACGTTGCGACATTTATGTGAATTATTATCGCATAGTTCAGTAAAACCAAAAGATAATTGCTGAGAATCGGTATAATTGAACGTATTAGTAGCCTCATATAGCCCGAGCACATTTCGAAAGCATTTGATGACACCGGGATTGAGCACCTAAGAGGGACGTTAAATGCTTATAGTTAGACTCAATCATGGTCCTGGTATAAATAGTTTAGGTAGCACTTCCCATATCGAAACGGATTAAAACATTTGGCATAATTGAACACAAACAATTATCATAGCCCAACAGATAGTGAAATGCTATCCAGACAGTAGATGCATGATCGAAGTTCATTAAATTTGTATATACGGGGTTTTCTTATATAATGTGATTTTTAACACACGGCAATCTGTATCTATATCTTTCATAATGATGTACAGACATTATGTAGTTAATATATTGTTAATACGAGTGCATCTTTATTTACAAGTCTGATGTGTTATGTGTACTTAATACAAGTACATTAATTCCTTCCTGAAAATAAAAAATGATTATGAAAATCTTCTATATATTTTTCCTGGAAATCATATCTGGAAAGCATGATTTGGGGAAAACAATGAACCGGAATGAGCAGTGGAAGTCGCGATTTGATACAAGACAGCTTTCGTAGAGTTTGATTCAGTTAGATCTGTCAGAAAGTTGTTATCTGACAAGGTTTGTTAAATATTTAGCTTGCTGGATTCAAAGATCATAACTGATTATTTAGTCATTGGTGTCTAATCGTTTTGTCACACTGGCATATTGTTAGCCTGTCTGTAGGCTAAACCTGAGCAAACAAATGTATGAGGGTTAATATATTATGTAACTTCTTATCGGATGCCTTCTCTTCTCAACATACAATTGTGGCTGATGAATCCAAACTGTATTTCGTCACTGAACTTGTAGTGATTAGTGGTGAAATGACTGGTCTGGAGTAGATAATGGTTCTGTTTTCGTCAACTTTTGTATAACACCGCAACATAGCCAGTTACACAACAGAAACAATATAGCATTCTGACTAGCACTAATTACGTCCCCTGTGGTGACGTCCAGTATCTGTTTTCCACGTAACTCTTTATGGAATATTATAAAGGGAAGCAGGTCTTCCTCTTTCATTCATTTGTTATAATTTTAATCATCATCAATTCACTATTTCCATCAATACAAACATTCGAATTCAAGCAACCGTGGGACGAAGACCATAATAGGCTGTTCGAACAGCTTCGTGACCTCATGACCGTTCCGAATATGTCCATACTTGGGCGAATCAAACGTCAGCCAATGTGTTGCATATTTCGCCTCCTTTGTTTGAAGTTACGTATTCGTCTCCGTATATTTGTTTTGACTTTGGAGACCCCCGATGTAGTATACTCTAGGAACTTCGAAAGGTTTGTCCTCCATCCTTTTCTCCGCATAAACTAGGCCTTCGTCAAAATATACCGAGACACCACAAAGATGGCGTATCACACACGAACGCCGTCCGTTCAGTGGCTCTCTTTTTAAACGGACGGTTCGAGTAATAGCTGTACTGCTCACATCTACATGCAGGGGCTGGCAATCTTAATAAATTAATATCCTATCAATGCTTCCCAATCATATATGCCGCTATATAGAACCTTACTTATTTCAATTGGACGTGGTGTTCCGAGAGCCCATGAATTAACAGCTTTATGACATCACGGCCGCATTTGAACTAATTCACTTGCAGTCGTGGAGGAGGGATAGAGTCACCGTCTCCGTTTACTCTTACCCGAAGACCACATATCTACCTCGGCTGGATGGCTGGACCGCGGCAAAATCAAAAGATATCCCATCTGCGTGGCGTCTGATTCGGCTAAGCCAACCAAAATTACTCTACCACTAATGTCCGCTTCAAAGCACTATGAATAGTTCTCAGGACTGGTTGTCGCTCGAGTTACTGCAAGCCGGTTAGATCCCACAAGCTAAATTTCCAAATGGTGGAGCAGATGAGATTTAATGTTAATTAGATTGGCAGAGCTGGTGACTTGTATGGAAGGCAAACCCCGCCAAAAATACAACAGTGAAACAAATAAGCTTGAGTCAAACGATTAACGTTCATTTGACAAACGAACAACGTTCAGGCAAACAATTAACGTTCGTTTACCAAACAATTAACGTTCGTTTGACAGACGATTAACGTTCGCTTACCAAACGAACAACGTACAGTCAAACGAACATCAGACTGTCAAACGATTAACGTATAGTCAAACGAACATCAGACAGCCAAACGATTAACGTACAGTCAAACGAACATCAGACAGTCAAACGATTAACGGGCAGTCAAACGAACATCAGACAGTCAAACGATTAACGAACAGAGGGCGCCACCGTCGGCATAAAAGATTATGCGGAAAAAGCGCGCTAAATATAAAAAAATGGCGAACCAGCACATCAGTTTCAGTTTCAGTTTTATTGCAAAGGAATCAGCAGATGCTGTTTTTCATCCGTGCAAATTATTTACAATATTTACATAAAAACAATAACAACCTAAAACAATAAAATAAAACAATATCACAGCGAGACAATGGTTATATAAATGATTACGTGATGATCACGATTTACATATTGCACAGTAGTGTACTGCATTGTATGTGGACACATCACATTAAAAAGGTTCAACAAACGTTCTTATATACTTAGAACAGTGTTTTTTAAAAGTCTGTAAAGTTTTACTACGCTTTACCTCGTCTGGCAGGCTATTCCAGCTGGTGACCCCAAGAGCCGATAACGAATTCTTATGGTAATTTCCACGGAAAAGATCTTTTGTTATATAAATCTTCAGAGACATGCTTGAAACTTGTTTTGAGATGACTTGACGTATTGCCTTCCAAACTAGAGTACATCTATTAAGATAGAATCTTTGTCTAACACTCAACCATCCACATTCCTTTAACAAATTGTTCCCAAAACATCAAATCCGTATCGCTGATCGGTAATTTAACTTGGGGAATAGGAGTTTACATTACTTAAAGAGAGGTGTCAGTTTCGGCCTACTCTCGTCAGTTCCGATCCGAATTAATATTGACATGATGAATACAAATGCAACCGTCAGCATGTTTTTTCCCAATGTAGGTCCCTACCTGGATAATTCGTTTTTCATGTCGTCATCTCATAAGTGAATATTTGACGAGGGATAGAGATAAGTTAGAGGATCAGTAGTAGGGGAGCAGTATCACAGGTATTACACATGCCTCCCAAATGCACATTGCCTCCCAAATCCATCGAGCGCTGTCATACGTCATTAACAATTTCTATTAGTATAAATTATTGCGTCTGGATATTAATAAATTATATACGTTATAATTTACCTGAATATATATAGTATAGATCTACATATGACATTATTAATAAATCTTCCGAATTCATACGTTAATTATTAATAACGATTAAATAACCTATATTTTAGGTTTCATACCGCTTTTACAAAAAGATGTTATTTCGATATATATAGTACGGATTCATAGCAATAAATTCTCCGAATCTGTACGTTAATCATTCATATATGAGCTCTATATTGTAGGCTGTATTAATTTTTACAAAATTGCAATTAGTGTTACCAAACACTCGACTGATAATTACGCGGTATATATATATATCGATCATAACCTCGCTATACAGAGGCGGCCATGTTACATAATTGTATTGATTTTAGTCCCTGTCAATGCGAAAGTATAGGGTTGTATAGCGGTAACAGCTGTGATTGAATAAACAGAGATGACGCGGTTTGATTATAGGCAAGCGTTTCAATTATAGCCTTCATAACTGGATTGCGATTAGTGTATGTTAATATTGGGGTTTGAATGTTTATATCGCTTATATTTACAGAACGATATCGATTGAGTAATTAATGATCAACGTATAGTTGGAGTTAAAAGTGTATACCGTGAAATAAATCATTATTTGAGAACCGCTTGTCGAAATATATACCTCTAATAGTATTCGATTTATAGCTTACTTCGGAATGGTGAATTTACTGAAAAATACCATCGAACCTAAAGAATCGTCCGTAAGTATTACAATTTTATTACGACTTACTCACCGACAATACTGATACGTTTAACCACACGACTTTGTCGATATAACGATATACATAGCGAACGGCGTTGTAAATTAGCTAAAATTGGAGTATAGCCGAGTTCCATATAGCGATCGCTCACTTTTAATATCTCAATCGTATGTTTTTTACAGGATAAAAACTCTGTATGGGCTGGATTCGTACGAGAAAATGAGGACATTTTAGGTAGTTCCGGTTGGCCTAGTTTGGAGAATGTATTTGCCATAGATGGGGTCGTTGAAACACGAACGGTTTATAATGACGATGACTGGAATGCGGGTATAAGAAGTCCGACAACCATTCTCCTAAATGATTCCCCTTCACTTCCGGAGATTAAAACACGCAAATGTGTACTAGAATTATCCCGTTTATTCTCGCCCAGAGTTTGCAAAAACTGTAACCAGTCATTAGGCGTCGAAGTTTGTGGAAAATGTCGAGTTAGTTTATGCCGAGATTGCGCATGTTTTGCCCGACAGATGTCATTCGGGGTTTTTATGTGTCCAACCTGTTGTAGTTGTGAGTTTTGTGGTTATTGGCGAATGAAACTTTCCAAAAAATCAAAACCAATAATAACAATAAAGAGTTGCTACACCTATCTATGGATGGTATATTTATTATCACTGGATACTCGTTGTAACCGACTATCGTCCATATAAGGTCATATCGAAACGACTCTGGACGGTGGCTGAAAGAAAGAAGAACACAACTTCGGTTGTTAAAGTTCAAAGTATATATTTATTTATACAAATTGATTTAGTAATGACAGTTTCAAAACGAAAATACAAACTGAGCAACCTTAATACCCAAACGTCAATTTCAGTTCCATAACCCTGTGAAAGAGCTGAGGGTATATCGATAACGAATGCACCGGTACACCCTGGTGGCGAAATCAACTAATCAAATGATTTGATCGGTTGTCTTGTGTACTCGCGCGGTAAAAGTCTGTTTATTAAGAATTTACGCATCTCAACGGCAGACTCTTCCGCTTCATCGTTTGATAAGTCGTCTTCCTCACGCATCCGTTTCTTAGTCGCCATTACTTTCTGATGAATCGGGTGCTTCCGTAGTTTTTTCCATAACCTTAAATTACGGACGTAGATATTTCGGAACCTTGTCTGTATTCTGGGTAATTCCGTCTTCTTCGTAAACTTCTGCAAGGTCGTTTATATCAGATTCATGATCATCAATCGCTTTATCCCCGAAGAGATCCCACAAACACTTGTCATTCTCGACGTCATCGTTGTCATCAGCAGTATCATCATTATCATCATCATCATCGTCCGTAACTTCTCCGTCATCATCAGCGTCGTCACCATTACCTTCACCATCATCACCATCATTGTCATCATCATTATCTTCACCATCGGCGTCAGTAGCGTCGGTATCATTTTGATCACCATGGTAGCCAAAAGTTTGACCTGGAGTATATGTATTTTTACCATTACTACCGGAACTGGAAAAATCGTTCCCATG